>JAPPVO010000017.1:85617994-85817994 GCA_030407325.1 Camellia japonica
ATAATTAAAAAGAAGAGCAATCTATTTCATAAGTTCAAAACGGTATTTTATTAACACAAGAAAATACCATTCACATAGAATTTCTATACAGAAAACCAAAATGAGCAGGGTGAGATCCTTGACATTCATCAACTCTAAAAATTTGGGTGTTGCTCCTGAGATATTTATAAAATGCATAAGCTAGCAGTTTTTTCAGAAATGTAATGCAAATAGATACCCCAATCAATCTACATTTTAATCTAAAATGTATGAAGTAATGTGAGTATAATCTGTAAAAATGTTTTTGGAATTGTTTAACTTACTTTCATGGCCGCTGAGGAGAAGAGAGAGAGTCTCTCTATTGCTTCATATTTGCAGGAACCTATTCGTCATTTTGAACCAAAGCTGATTTTTTTTTTTTTTTTCAACTTACTAACCAAAACGACATCATTTTGGATAGTTTTAATTTCAGCCGTTGGATCTCTCACTATAGAAGATCACTTTAGGGTTATTACTCTAGAGGATCCTGATCCAGAGTTCCCAACCAAATGGTTGAGTTGCGTCATAAGGTCGGACAACCAAGCTTAAGCAATAAATAAAATAGGTTTTGCGTAAGTCTACATCATGCTTATCTTTTCCAAGTATATCGCGAACATGAGACATGATTCCACAACAAGCAGAAAAATGAGGCAAAATAATTGAAAAGATGTTTTAACAGCAGTTTCAACACATTTAAGTAAGCCAACAGTCCTAGAAGCCAGGTACACACAATCTCAAGCATTCTAGCTTACTTTTTTGAGAGATACACTATTTCGACCACTGACTTAGACATTAGAGAGTTCCTCGACAGATGTGATCACTGATTTAAGTAACAGAGAGTCCCTAGTTGACCACTAAGTCAAAGAGTCTTCTATTCGTGATTTTAAGATCAATAAAAGAAAGGTTTTATGTTGTCTTAGTTCTTTTTGTTGTCATCTTCACCGTGTGGTATGTTTTCCCTATACAATTTGGTGGTGTTGTAGGAAATACAAAGCTTGAGACGTTCTAGTAACAAGTTTGCAACAAATGACAATGGAAAACATCAATGTACCAAATAGAGAACGAAGCACAACTAACCAAGAAGGCATGTTGCCGGTAACACTTAAGCCATGGATAGAAGGCCAAAGGACGATCCTCCATTGGCGGAGAGATTTGAGAGAACTCAATAGGCCATCCATTTGGCTCAAAAAGATCAAGCCATCACGACAACAATTAATTAGGTGGAACTCTTGACAAAGGAGTTGAGGATACTTAAATCGCCATCACCACCTCTTGTCAAGGGTCGATCAACGGAGCGAATTGAGTGCCCATCTCGGAGAAGGCTCATTTTTAAGCATAATGGAAAGTGAGGCCAAGACAATGCTCGAGAAATCACCATGCAAAGGAAGATAATAGAGGTCAGCTATGTAGCCTGTTGGAACAATCTTCTGTGTAGATAAAATAAACTGAAATTAAATCAAACAAAATAAATAAATAACATACCGGATTTATTTATCGAACCGAATTCAAAATTCAAAGACCAAGTCGATGTGTGACACTCTGTCCTTAAGACAGATTCGCCCCGCTACGGTACTTACGTTGAGTGGCGTCTATCTCCCAGGATACAATGATCTTCACAAATTGTAGTAGTACTCCAAACAATTTGTTCGGCGAACCAAACCTATGTTCTAACTCTTAAAATTTATTCCTAAAATTATATATGAAGAATAAATACACCAGAGCAAAATGGACAGAAATAGACAATGTCTAGATGATTTTCAGATCCTAAAAAACGATCCCCCAGACTGCTGGAAATGAAGGATATATATAGGCACTACATTTAGACCGAACAGGTGCAACCTGTTTAAACTCCAAACAGTTTCGGACCTTTGCAAAATACATTTTTTATTTAAACAAATAAAAAATAACCGTTGGACAAAGATTTAAAACTGTTGGCATATTCCTTTTATTTAAACTATTGAATAGTTTAAACTAAGAAGCCGTTTGGAACAAATTCAAACTGTTGGAGCATAGTGGACTAAGTCAACATGAAGGAACTTTATTTATTTAAACTATTGAAATATAATATATATATATATATATATATTAACTAATAGAATATTTATATATATATATAACTAATTTGAATATTTAATCATTTTTAGGAAACCACTTAGGAACCAAAATTTGAATTTAGAATTAAATTAAATTCCCACAATAATTTTTATTGAAAAAATTCAAATGAATTTTATCTAAAAAATTAATGTTAGACCCGAAAACGACGTCAACTTCCCATTCACTCATAAATGGTTTTGACGTTCCGTCTTCACCGTGTGACTTGCCACGCGGCAAGGAACACTTCACCTCTTCGGACCCACCCCAAAAACGTTTGGGGCCCACTCAAAGGGCTAAAAAATATGCCTATATAAACCATTTTTCCAACAATCCCCCACATGAATGGAATTTGACGGAGAGAAAATGCAACAACATGATCTAATTACAGAGAGTACAGAAATTGGAAATATTCTGCAAAGGATAGGTAGCTTTTGGCTTTGAACCTTCCCTTGTGAGACACTATCGGATTTACTAGCTAACCAGTGAACATGATGTCTTGAACTGTTCAGCCGTTTGTGTAAACCAAGACAATAGAACTCACACAGTATATCCCAGACACAGTTTAGTTCTCACTATTGTGTTCATTTTGGCCCTGAACAACCTGGTCTTCATGAGTGCTCTAGAGAATTGTAGCCCTTCACAAATCTCATAGAACCGGCCCAGTTCACACTCACATAGGTGATTCTTATGAAGAGTATCCTGCCATACTCCACTAGGTTTACCTAGATATAAGAATCATTAAAATTTTACTTAACCTAAACGCTGCAGACATCACTATTTCATCAAAGAAATGGGTAGGAGTTAGACTCCCCAGTGATCCTTCTGAGTCATTCACAACTCGGTTGTCCCTTTGAACCTAGATCTTGGGATCTCCAGTCAACTAGGTTGGGTTGCCGTTGTGGTAACTCTTATTTAATAGGCTTAAGTCCCATTCCCCTCGATGAATTCTCAACTAACTCTCTTGCTAACCCTTTGGTTAGTGGATCCGCTATGTTGTCTTTAGACTTAACATATTCTATGGAAATAATTCCATTAGAGAGTAGTTGTCTCACGGTATGTCGACGACGAATGTGTCGTGACTTACCGTTATACATATGACTCTGTGCTCTACCATTGCTGATTGACTATCACAATGTATGCATATAGCAGGCACCGGTTTTGGCCAATTGGAATATCTTCAAGGAAGTGGCGAAGCCATTCTGCCTCTTCCCCTGCTTTGTCTAAAGCTATGAATTCAGATTCCATAGTAGACCTAGCAATACAAGTCTGTTTGGAAGATTTCCAAGATACAGCCGCCCCCCAAGAGTAAAGACATACCCACTGGTGGACTTCGAGTCTCTAGTATCCGATATCCAATTTGCATCACAGTATCCTTCAAGTACTGCTGGATATCTAGTATAATTAAGCCCAATGTTACGAGTAAATCGGAGATATCTTAGAACCCTTATAATTGCTTTCCAGTGTTCTACTCCCGGATTACTCGTATATCTACTTAATTTACTTACTGCATAAGCTATATCTGGGCGAGTGCAGTTCATCAAGTACATTAAGCTTCCAATAATTTGGGCATACTCTAATTGAGAAATACTTTCCTGTACATTCTTAGAAAGATACAAATTAACATCTACAGGAGTTCTAGCAAGATGATCATCATCTTTGCTGAATTTGTCAAGTATTTTCTCAATGTAATGAGATTGTGACAAAGCATATCCTTCTGATGTTTTGGTAATTTTCATACCAAGAATTACATCAGCAATGCCCATGTCCTTCATGTCAAAATGTTTATTCAACATTTTCTTGGTAGTTTTAATCATGTCATTATTACTACCAATGATGAGCATATCATCTACATAAAGACATACAATGACATAACCTTTCTGTGTTTTTAATATAAACACATTTGTCACACTCATTAATTTTAAATCCATTTGACATCATTGCCTTGTCAAATTTCTCATGCCATTGCTTTGGCGCTTGTTTTAAACCATATAATGATTTAACCAATTTACACACTTTCTTTTCTTTCCCTGGAACAGAAAACCCTTCTGGTTGTTCCATGTAAATTTCTTCATTTAACTCACCATTTAAGAAAGCGGTTTTAACATCCATTTGATGAATTTCTAGATTGTATAGAGATGCAATGGCAATTAGCATTCTAATGGATGTTATTCTAGTAACCGGTGAGTATGTGTCAAAGTAATCTAGACCTTCTTTTTGTCTAAAACCTTTGACTACAAGTCTTGCCTTGTATTTGTCATTGATCCATCCGCTTTCAATTTTCTTTTGAAAATCCACTTGTACCCAAGAGGTTTACAACCTGGTGGCAAGTCCACAATTCCCAAGTGTGATTTTGCAAGATGGATTCAACTTCACTGTTGACAGCTTCTTTCCATAAAGGAGCTTCAGGACTGGACATAGCCTCTTTAAAAGTTAAAGGCTCATTTTCTAACAAATATGTTAGAAAATCTGGACCAAAAGATTTTGAGGTTCTAGCACGTTTACTACGCCTAGTTCCTCTTCCTCATTTTGATCTAACTCTTGTTCTTGATCATGTTCTTGATCCTGACTAGTAATAGCATCAAAAGATCTTTTATTACTAGTCTCTTGTCCAGTCTTCTTTGGAAATACATGTTCAAAGAAAGATGCATTCCGAGACTCAATAATAGTATTTACATGCATTTCGGAATGTTCTGATTTATGAATCAAAAACCGATATGCACTACTATTCTTGGCATAACCAATGAAAATGCAATCAATGGTCTTAGGACCTATCTTAGTCTTTTTAGGACTAGGAATAGCCACTTTAGCCAAACACCCCCACACTTTTAAGTATTTGTAGGATGGTACTCTTCCATGCCACAATTCATAAGGTGTTTGATTTATTTTTTTCGGGGTACTTTATTTAAAATATAATTAGCAGAAAGTATTGCTTCCCCCCACAAGTTCTGAGGTAATCCAGAACTGATTAACATGGCATTCATCATTTCTTTTAAAGTCCTATTTTTCCTTTCAGCAATTCCATTTTGCTGAGGTGAGTAAGGAGCGGTGGTTTGATGAATTATTCCATGTTCTTTACAAAATTCACCAAAAGGTGATTCATATTCACCACCTCTATCACTTCTAAGTTTCTTGATTTTCTTACCAAGTTGATTTTCAACTTCATTCTTATATTGAATGAAAGTTTCCAAAGCTTCATCCTTGGTTCGAATTAAATAAATAACTATATCTAGTATAGTCATCTATAAAAGTGATTACATACTTTTTCCCCCTGTTTGAATTGATTTAAAATCACAAATGTCACTATGAATTAATTCAAGTGGTTCCGTACTTCTTTCAATTGAATGAAAAGGAGTTTTAGATAATTTTGCCTCAACACAAATTTCACATTTATGATTTGAATCAATGTCAAATTTAGGTAAACATTCCATATTAATTAATCTACGCAAAGATCCATAATTAACATGTCCTAGTCTACCATGCCATAAATTTGAAGACTCAAGCAAGTAAGAAGAAGATGTAGTATTATTAATAACTGAGGGTACAACGGTCATTACATTTAACTTGAAAAGGCCATCAGACATGTAACCTTTTCCTACATACATCCCATTCTTAGTAAGTACAAATTTATCACTCTCAAATACTAGCCTAAACCCATTCTTACTCAACAAAGATCCGGAAACAAGATTCTTGCGAATGTCCGGTACATGCAGCACATTGTTGAGAGTGAGTTCCTTTCCTGATGTCATCTTGAGAACAATCTTTCCTTGTCCTTCAACTTTGGAAGTTGAGGAGTTGCCCATAAAAAGTTGTTCACCATTGTCCACTGTAGAGTAAGATGTGAACATCTTTTTGTCGGCACAAATATGGCGAGTAGCACCAGTGTCCACCCACCATTCTTTAGGATTTCCGACAAGATTTGCCTCGGAAACAACTGCAGAAAGATTGATGTCATCTACACCATTGGAAATCTTGTCCACTTCGGTCATATGGGCTTGAGCAGGCTTCTTGCTTGTTCTTCTTTTGCTTTTGCCTTTGCTACGGCAATCTTTGGCCCGATGTCCCTCTTTGTCACAGATGTAACATTTGCCATTAAACTTGTACTTTTTATTATCCCCCCCTTTAGAGCCTTGTGATGAACTTTCTCCAGAAGACTTTCGTTTCTTGGTTTTTGAAGCATGTTCCACCACATTTGCCTTAGACTCCATAGGAAGCTTACCAGCCCGCTTTTCAGAATTGCGGTTGTCCTCCTCAATCCTCAAACGCACAATTAACTCGTCCATAGAAATTTCTTTGCGCTTGTGTTTGAGGTAGTTCTTGAATTCCTTCCAGCCTTTTGGTAATTTTTCAATTAAGGCTGCAACTTGGAAGGATTCACTGAGAGACATACCTTCTGCGTGAATGTCATGCAGAATGAGTTGGAAATCTTGAGCTTGGCTGATCACAGTTTTTGAATCAACCATTACAAAATCCAGGAATCTGCCAACCACAAATTTCTTTGAGCCGGCATCTTCCGTTTTGTACTTTTTCTCCAACGATTCCCAAAGTTCCTTTGCTGTCTTGATTGGACTGTAGACGTTGTATAATGTGTTGTCAAGTCCGTTCAAGACGTAATTCCGGCAAAGGAAATCGGCATGTTTCCAAGCATCAACCGCAGCAACCACTTGCCGGTCGGTTTCATCCTCTTTCAGGATAGGAGCATCTTCACGGAGGAAACGAGCCAGGTTCAGAGTTGTAAGATAGAACAACATTTTCTGTTGCCATCTTTTAAAGTCAGTTCCTGAGAACTTCTCTGGCTTTTCCATGTGATAGGTACTGTCATCACAGGAGAGGGGGTTGGTGCAATCGCAGCCACCACAGTAGTACTTGTTTGGGCATTTGTTTCAGTAGCCATCAATTCTAATTATAAAACAAAATTATAATTAGAATTTACACTACACAGAAAATTAAACCAAATGCACAGAATTAAATTCTGTAAAAATAAAAGAAACAAGAATGTAACTTTTATTTTCCAATTAATTTGAAAATAAAATAAAATTTTATTTAAACAAATTAATTCCACACAGAAAATAAAAGAAATAAAAACTATAACTTTTATTTTTCAATTAATTTGGAAATAAAATAAAATTTTATTTAACCAAAATAATTCCACACAGAAAATTAAATTCTGTAAAATAAAAGAAATAAGAATATAACTTTTATTTTTCAATTAATTTGGAAATAAAATAAAATTTTATTTAACCAAATTAATTCCACACAAGAAATTAAATTCTGTAAAATAAAAGAAATAAAATATAACTTTTATTTTTCAATTAATTTGGAAATAAAATAAAATTTTATTTAACCAAATTAATTTCACACAGAAATTTAAATCTCTTGTTACACTCCAATAATTAAAATACTGAAAACAGAATTTTAATTAATGAAAACTCAGAAAATAATTTCTAAAACCCAAAATTAATTTCTGAAAAAATTCCACAAAAATATATTCTGAATTGTTAATGACACCAGTATCGTACTACTAGTTGTTGTCAAAGAAAAGAGACAGTATATTACTACTATCTGTCAAATAGCATATAATCACTATTTGTTTTTCCAACCAGAATATTATTTTGTAAATCCAGAAAATAATTTTCTTTCGAAATTATTTACGAAGAATGAAAAAGGAAACAAACGAAAAATTCTGTAAACAGAATAATTCGAATCTGTCTTAAGATTGTTGGAACAATCTTCTGTGTAAATAAAATAACTTGAAATAAATTCAAACAAAATAAATAAATAACATACCGATTTATTTATCGAACCAATAAAATTAAGACCAAGTCGAGTGTGTGACACTCTGTCCTTAAGACAGATTCGCCGCTACGGTACTTACGGTTGAGTGGCGTCTATCTCCCAGGATACAATGATCTTCACAAATTGTAATAGTACTCCAAACAATTTGTTCGGCGAACTAAACCTATGTTCTAACTCTCTGAAATTTATTCCTAAAATTATATATGAAGAATAAAATACACCAGAGCAAAATGGACAGAAAATAGACAATGTCCAAACTGATTTTCAGATCCTAAAAAACGATCCCCCAGACTGCTGGAAATGAAGGATATATAGGCACTACATTTAGACCGAACAGGTGCAACCTGTTTAAACTCCAAACAGTTTCGGACCTTTGCAAAATAACATTTTTTATTTAAACAAATAAAAAAGTAACCATTGGACAAAGATTTAAAACTGTTGGCATATTCCTTTTATTTAAACTATTTGAATAGTTTAAACTAAGAAGCCGTTTGTGGAACAAATTCAAACTGTTAGAGCATAGTGGACTAAGTCAACGTGAAGGAACTTTAATTTATTTAAACTATTGAAATATATATATATATATAAATATAAATATATATATATATATATATAACTATTTGAATAGTTTAATCATTTTTAGGAAACCACTTAAGGAAACCAAAAAATAAATTTAGAATCAAATTAAATTTCCACAATATTTTTTATTGAAAAAATTCAAATAAATTTTATCTTAAAAAAAAATAATGTTAGACTCGAAAATGACGTCAACTTCCCATTCACTCATAAATGGTTTTGACGTTCCGTCTTCACGTGTGACTTGCCACGCGGTAAGGAACACTTCACTTCTTCGGACCAGTCCCAAAATACGTTCGGGGCCCACTCAAAAATGAGTTAAAAAATATGCTTATATTAAACCATTTTTCCAACATAGCCAACATCTTTTTGAGAACAGGGGATGATCGATATACCAAATCAAAGAAAATAGAGTGTAATTCCCAACAATTATGCTTACTTTAAGGACATCGAGTCCTTTTACCTAAACAACAGTCTTTGAGCAAATGAAGATCTTTTGCATGTGAGGAGAGAGTGCCAAGATTCCGAGAATAGAGAAGTCTAAGTCACGTGAGATTTTTTCAAAGACAAGTAAATGCTTTACTACAAGTTTTATATTGAGAAAAAGTTTCATACTATGGATTCTTAGCAAGGAAAGATCTTCATGTCATCACTACCAAAAGAAGTTACATTAGAGGTCGTTTGACTGACCATACAAGAATAGAAAATGGTTTGAACAAGACCAAGAAGAAGAGAAGCAAGAAAGGAAAATACAAGAAGGCCTTAGTCTAAAGCAATACTTGGTAGGTCAGTTGCCAACATGAGTTGTATCAGTAGCATTCTTTCGTATAGTCTCTTCAATCTCAATATATTTTTCTTAAGTTCGAGTAACCTGATCCATCTTGACTTCTTTGGCATTCTCTTATTCTTCTTATTCTTTCTTATCTTCATTTGTACCTAGGAAAGGAAAACTGGTATGCAAAAGAGAATCCTTTGCAACCTCTATTTCTCTAGAGCAACCATCCTACTATCTTTAAGTAGCTCAGTTAGACTGACTATAAGTCCTAGATATCATCGTGGTACTTGCAATGACGAGATCACAAAAGATCACCTTTCTATAACTAATATAATGTGATTTCGCTTGAAAAATGGTTTAAAAGGGCTTGAACACCCCTTTTCCAACCCATTTTTGCCTCCTAAACCTTAAAATCCCATTTTTGGTCCTCAAAGGCTAGAAACAGTGAAATTTGGCAAAGAATGGCGCTGGCGTCCACAAAATGGCACATGCCACTCTAATTCTTCACTAAAAATGTTGTTTTCAGTGACAAATCAATTCTTCGCAAAACATGTAGTACTTTTGAAGATAAATTTATTCCATCACGTAAATGTTATATTTGGCGACTGATACACTCTTTGTTCACTAATAATTGTCACAAATAGTTTTTAGGCAAGTTACACTAGTAGTCCTCATACTTTTCCATCATTGTCATTTTGGTGCTTATACTTTTAATTGGTTCAATTTTAACCTTGAATTTTAGATTTTTGTCTCATTTTAGTACAATTAATAATAGAGATTAGAAATTTGGATGGAAGTAATGCACGTGAAGTAATGCACGTGAGTGACACGAGTAATGCTACGTATCATGAAAAAAATATCATAAAAATAATCATAAAATTCTCCACCGTTAGATTACACATGCAAGAAAACATCACACACTAATCAAGGGATGAAAAATCTTAATGAAGCATTTCATAATATTTTTTTCATGATCCCTAATATTATTCGAGTGACACATCTTATTTTCTAAGGGACAAAATTGTAAAAGTTAGCCCAACTCATAGAGTTGACTCACTCGAAGGGATTTAACTCTCTTAAAAACAACTCTACAGTGTACAAATATATATAGTGGAAGACGAGGGGCCAAAGGAAGGAGAGGAAATTGATAAAGGGAGCTAGAAAGGGGAAAGAAAGTGACGGAAGGTTGTGATGGGAAAAGAAAGTGAATTGACTAGGGGTGTTGAGAGGGAGAGAAAATGATGGGCAGTGAGATTATGGTGGGCAATAGAAAAATGGAGGGAATCAACAAGATTAATAAGGGATTGGATAGGAAAATGATGAAGAATATAAAGATGGGCGACGAACAATGAGCTAGATGAAGAATTGGAATGGGCAATACGAAGGGGCTAAAGGAAGTGCCGACTGTCAATGCATATTGGATAGGGGAAATTGAGCATCGTGATTGAGGGAATGAGAGAAAAATGGAAAGGTTTTTCTAGTTGGTGGGTCACACTTTTCGAAGGAGAGAGAGGAGAGGGTGATGTAGATCTATTGATTACTGTTGCCGCATGACTGTTGTCCTCTCCGCTATGGTAGATGGTTTACGATGGCTACAAATCTTCTATTTTTCTTCTAATTTTAGTTTTGATTTTAGATTTATTATGGGTGATATTACTTGGTGGTAGATTGTGCTGGTGTATAGTGGTGGCAGTGGTGTTTGATGGTGATGGGTGGTGGGTTTTGGAGGTGTATAATAGTGGTAGTGGTGTGAGTTTTGACAAGGTGCATGTTTGATGCAGGAAAGATAATACGATGAACACTTGACACAAAGAACAACTACGAATTTGACAGTAAAAAAGATCAATAATGATAGAGACCCCCTTTTCCCATCACCCCCTTTCACCCCCTCTCACTCTCATTGGTTGCTTTTTCTTTTTCTTTTTTTTTTTTCCTGCACATCCAATCACCCCCTGACACATGTCAAAGGGGGTGAGGGGGTGCCCCTTTTGAGGGGGTCTAAAGTATTATTCAAAAAAGATACTCTATGTTGAATAATTTAATTCTCAATAATAAAACTAATTTTCCTTGAGGCTTACAACTGTTATGTATAGAGGAACTAACCATAATTATAATAGGAAACAAGCTAGGGAAAGGTAAGCTTGCTTGTCAAGTCCAAATCAAAGGCAATATAAAATTTACTAAAAATAGAAAAATTTTAGTTAAGCTCAAATCGAGAAACTAGAATAAAAGTAAAATATTTTGGAAAAATCTAGCGTCAAATAGATTCTCCAAGACCAAGTAATTAGCAAAACAAATCTTTTCAAAAACGGCAAACATGGGTGTTTAGAGGCCTAAATAGTGGAATTTGGCTGAAATTCATCGTGCATTACAGCAAAGCAATGGGTATTGATCATGACGCCATTTTTCATGTCTCAATTGAATCTCAAGCTATTTTGAGTGCGTGCCATTTCACGTCTGTTAGTATTTTTCCCTTTGCCCAATTGTCCATGAGTTTCAGGAACTTTATGGCCAACCACTCTACATCATTCCGTCCAAGTTATGAAGAATTCGCCTTCAACTTGGCATCGTCATCCGAATAATCACCCAGACATGGAACAAGAAGCTTAACATTTTGATGCAAGGAAGTGTATCGAAAAGAAGAGCAAACAACAAGACCAAACCACGGATAAATCTAAACTAGAGATACTCTCTAAAAACAAATAATTTTGAGAAAATTCTCAATTTTTATTAATCAAATATCAACTTAAACTCTCGTAGTCAGGGCCAGCCCTGGCCTAAAGCTAGTAAAGCCTGTGCCTTAGGCCCCAAAATAGGGCCTCCAAATTTAGTAAAATGTTTATAGGCCCAATGTTTTTTTTTTTTTTTTTTTTTTTTTTTTTTTTTTTTTTTAAAGATCAATTTAAAGGGCCCCAAAATATTTTATTGGATCCATATATGGTTTAGCCCATATTTATTTATAAGTGTAGTTTGGACCATATTTATTATAAAAAAAAAGTGTTTGGGCCCAAGAACAATACATACATATATATGGGTCCTAAATTTTTTTGTTTATTTTTTTTACCTTCTTTATCTACTAGATTTTAGTGGAATAAATAATTTTGCCCTAATTTTTTTGCCTAGGCCTTTATCAGTTTTAATTGAATAATTTTTTCTTAATTTTGTTGTCCTAATTTTTGTTTCATTAAATTGTTTTGTTTATAATTTTAATGATTATATATACAAGTAAATTTTTTTGTGACTACAAACAAATAAAAAAGTTGTAATTTATTGTTTTATCCATAATTTTTTTTTTTCAATGTAAGAGGAGCCCCCATTTTCGAAATTCGCCTTAGCCCTCTAAATCTCAGGGTCGGCCCTGCCTGTAGCCTTGAGGCTTACAACTTTATTTATAATTAACCTACTTCTTGGAGAACAAAAAACTAATAAAATAGGAAATAAAAATCAAAACTAATGGAATAGAAAAATTGCATCAAATCAAATTGTGAAACGAAATAAATCTGTATCATTTTATACTAAATTAGAATATTCCTAATTAAAAATTAATTTTAAAATATAAAATAAAAATATATAATATTTTAAAATCTCAATCTGCATCATTTTCCTCGACTTGAAAAAACTCATCCTCGAGTTTCCATGGCTTAAAAGAATTTGACTCGTTTGCATTTCTCTACATCAATCTTGTGTTTAAGATTAATTTTTCAAAAACTTGATTAACGATGGCCACAAACTTGTAAAATAGAACAATCTTAATCATCCGTTGATTTTCCAATCTGAAATGTCGGGGACTGGTAGAAAGTCAAGAATGATACCGTAGACAATCTGAAATGGAGACAATCCAGTGTTGCAGTTTACAGAGTGATTGAATGCAAATTCAACTTGACACAATTTTTGGTCCCATGACTTCAAATGATCCTCTACTAGACATCGAAGCATATTTCCCACGGAACAGTTGACCACTTTTGTCTGCCCATATGTTTGGGGATGATAAGCACTATTAAAATCCAGTTTCATGTTAGCCAACTTCCAAAGACAGCGCCAAAAGTGTCTGAAAAAGCACGTATCTCTATCAGAAACAATGGATTTAGGTAGACCATGCAATTTGTAAACCTTCCGAAAATATAGTTGCGCACCATTACTAAATTTGTAGTCTTTTTACATGGAATAAAGTGCACCATTTTTTAAAACATGTCGACCAACACATATATTGAATCATTACCTCACTGAATTTGGGGTAACCCAATGACAAAATCCATGCTGATGTCGGACCATGGATAAGATGGAATAGGCAGGGTTATGTAGAGACCCACTTTGGTGGTGGTCCCCTTGGGACTTGGCACATGTGACAACCTCCATGAATTTGTAGGTCTCTTTCCTCATTGTTGGCCAAAAGTAAGATACTGCCACTAATTCATATGTCTTATCCCGACCCATGTGGCCTTCATTATGCTGCTTGCTGATAATTGTCAACCTTAAACTTGATTCTGGAACACAAAGTCAATTACCTTTGAAAAGAACCAACACAGGTGCGCTTGTTAGTTTTTGTTTGATAACCCCAAAAGCCTAGCTAGCTTCGTGCGTCTACATGAACTTTCCTTCTTTTATACAATCTGTGATTGGAGCCATGGTACTATTGAAGTGAGGAATGAATCATTGGTAGAAATAAGCGAGCCCATTGAAACTATGGACATCGAACAAGGTCTTTGGTTGAGGCCACTTTCGAGTTGCCTCAATCTTAGAGTCATCCACTGAGATCCCATTCTTGGAAACTACGTAGCCAAGCAAGTGAACCTTATTTGTCAGGAACACACACTTATTGATTGCATTTATTGATTGCTCTGAAAAGTTTCTCCCGCTGCAATACTATTAGGATACGTTTGTTTGGACGGACTGGATAAGAGAGATTGTAATCCATCAGACTGTTAATCTCGGGATATATTGTCCCCGAACTATTTGGTTGGACTGGATTTGTATCCTATATTTGTTTAGTCATGGGATTAGATGTCTGGATTGGACTATTTTTAGTGAATCCAATGTTTGGTTAGACAGACTGGATAATGCTAAATGTTCAAAAGACTATTTTATCCTTATAATTTATAATTTTTATTTAATATATAATTTTAAATTTGTAATATATAATTTATAATTTAACAACACTAAAAAATTTAATTTATAAGGCCATAATTTTTAATTTATTATTTTCAATTAAATTTAATTTATAATTTATAATTTATATTTTTTATTTAATATATAATTTTAAATTAACGACAATAAAAAAATAATTATTTAATATATAAATTAATTTTCAACAACACTAAAAAAATTTAATTTATAAGGCCATAATTTATAATTATTATTTTTAAATAAATTTAATTTATAATTTTTATTTAATATATAATTTTAAATTAAAAATACTAAAAAAAATAATTTTAGAGAAATATGAAAATTTAATTTTTTAACAATACTAAAAAAATTTAATTTATAAGGCCATAATTTTTAATTTATTATTTTTAATTAAATTAAATTATAATTTATAATTTAAATTTTTTATTTAATATATAATTTTAAATTAACAACACAAAAAATAATTTATAAATGTTCAAAAGACTATTTTACCCTTTTCTAATTGTTTACTAAGTAATAGCATGGAG
The DNA here is from genome assembly GCA_030407325.1 of Camellia japonica. Classification (NCBI taxonomy): domain Eukaryota; kingdom Viridiplantae; phylum Streptophyta; class Magnoliopsida; order Ericales; family Theaceae; genus Camellia; species Camellia japonica. The sequence goes on from JAPPVO010000017.1 coordinate 85,632,902, forward strand.
GGTAAAATGGACATTTCACAAAATAATCTCATGGGATACCAATCCCATGGTTTCTATCCCATACCCCCCATGGGATAGGATAGTCCCATATTTGTGGGACTAATAGTCCGGGGGGACTATTAGTCCGGAGTAAAATTCTGCAAACAAACAATGGACTATTAGTCCGGTGGGACTAATAGTCCAATCGCACACCCTTATCCCTCAAAACAAACAGCTCTTAGTACTTCTCGAATATGTTGTACATGTAAATCTGGAGTAGGACTATAAATTAAGATACTATCGAAGCAAACAACCGCAAATTTATCGTTGAATGGCCGCAAGATTTGGTTCATTATTCAGATGAAGGTGCTAAGGACATTAGATAGTCCGAAAGGCATGACCAACCACTCGAAAAAGGCCCTCCCGTGTCTTGAAGGCTGTCTTGCACTCATCACCAGGCCTGATTCGAATTTGATGATACCCACTCTTCATATCCATCTTGGTAAATATCTTAGCTCCTTCCAATTGGTCAGGCAAGTCATCCAATCGAGGAATAGAAAAATGGTACTTTATAGTAATCTTGTTGATGGAACGGTGGTCAACACATATGCGCCATGTTTTGTCATTCTTAGGAGTAAGTAGGACCAGAACCTCACAGGGATTGATGATTTCTCTGATGAAGACCTTAGATAGAAATTCCTAAACCTGACACCTCAACTCCTTATGTTCCTTTGGACTCATCTGATAATGGGCCATGTTGGGCAAACTAGAGCTAGGCACCAAATTAATTTGATGTTGAATATCCGCAAATAAGGTAATCCTTCGGGCAATTCTATGGGGAACACATCAACAAATTCCTACAATAAGGGCTGGGCAAGTTCTATTACCTCCCCATTAGGCAGTTATGTCATACCTTCTTTTGCCGCTAACACGAAGAACATCTTCGTCTCTACAATTTCTGCCTGGAACTGTGCCTTTGTCAAAAGGCTGCTACCCTCCAGAGACTTTGGTTTAGGTGATTACTCTTTGGTAGGGATCAATACGATCTTGATGGTATTAAATACTAAGTTGCAAGTATAGTTACGACCATCTTGCTTGACATGCCAATCATACTACCATGGTCTTCTCAACAGAAGACGACAAACATCCATTGTTACTGCGTCACACCATACTTGATCTTTGTATTTCGAACCAATGGAAACAAAAATTAAACATCGTTTGGTCACTTTTACCTCGTTTCCCTTCTTCAACCACCCTAGTTTGCAGGGGTTCGGGTGCTGCTTTGTCTTCAACCCTAACTTTTGCATAGCTTTCTCGGACACCACATTCTCACAACTTCCCGAATTAATCACAAACCGACACATGTTGCCGCCAATAGTACAAGTGGATTGGAAAATATTGTTGCACAACCAAGAACCGCCTTCAGTTTCTCGAGGGGCTAGGCAAACCCGTCGAACAACCAAGAGGGGACCATGATCTCCTCGAAACCTCCTCTGCCTCCACATTAGACCCATCATAATCTGGTGTGTGCTCTGAATCTTCATTCTAATCCTCAAGTGATTCTTTTGTCTCTAAAATAGAGCCTTTCCAGAACAATTGCCTTTTCTAGCAATTAGCAAAGCGGTGGCCAATTTCTGCCATTCCCGTTGTTTTGTTGATAGGTCGAACAACCAGTCTAGCAGCTGGTTGGGTATTAACAGCCCATAATTGCGGTGTTAGATAGCTCAATGCACTTTCTATGGACTTTTGGCTAGATTGTTTCTTCGATTACAATGCTCGCTGGTAGGCATCTGAAATAGAGAACAAATCGAACATGTTTAGAATGTCCTAAAATTGTGATCACAATCCTCCAATGTAACGAGAGACCAACTGCTCGTTGGTCTCTGTCAATTTATTTCGAGCTATGAGTTGATAAAACTGTTGGGATCGGGGATCCCGCCCAAGACCTTATAGAAATTATAACAACCAGAAAAACACACCCACGCAGAAAGAGACACAATATTTAACGTGGTTCGGCAATAATGCCTACGTCCACGGGAGAGTAACCGTTTATCATTTATGGAGAGATTACAGAAATATTACAGAGGAGAAGCTCACACTATTCTCACTCACCCATTCCCCCGTCTCCCTCGCTCACACCGAGGGAGACGGTTTCTCACATCTCTCACTCTCTTCACTTTTGGTTGGTTTACTCTTGCATTTTCCTTCTCCTCTCTTCACCTATTTATACACCTTGAGAAGAAGGAAGAAGACAGCAGCCCACTTCTCCCTAGTGGGTTCAACCACCCCACTCTCTAGTGGGTTCAACCACCCCACTTCCTTTCAATGGGTTCTCCATTAACTCTAGGTGGGAGCTCCATTCTCTTTAGTGGGTTAGCCACAAGGGATGATCCAACAAATCACCCCCTCAACTCTTGTGAGGTGATCCACTGCACACACTGCTGCTACCTTGTTACGCCAAGAAAAAATAGAATTCTTCATCTCCTCACTGAGACGCTGCATCCCCTGAAGCTAGAGATAATACACCAGAGATACAAGAGGGAGGAGGGAATCCTACATCCTCAACTCAACTCACACCACCTCTCTGATTTGGAGAGAGCCTCTACTCCTATCTCCCACAGATCTCTTCCATGCTTCCTGTTTCGAATGTCTTCACCTGCTATGCTTGAACTGGCGTAACCAAGATATCCGACACCCCCTGATTGGATGTCCTGCACCCTCTGCTGAGATGCCCTTGACTGTCATGCCTTATCTCTTTGCATGACTAAAACTGGAGCAACAGAAAACTCTTCATTTGTCTGGTCAAAGTTCTGGTTTTCTTTGCTCGGAGTTTCCTTGAACTATCCTGAACTATCAGCATTTGCCCTTTGCACTCTTGAACAACTTCCAGCGTTTCCACACACTTATTGTTCATGCTTTTGCAATCCCTGATCTCCAGTTCAGCGATACACGTTACCTGCGTATCTATCACTTGTACTACCAGATGATGGTTGACAGTAGCTCTATCTTCCAAAGCAACTTCAACAAATCTGTACAAGTCACCAACTATGCAACACCTAGCATAGTACCTGCACCCATACTTCTGGAGTGCTCATCGTGGCTCCATCTCTCCTCCTGCACTCGAGTTCGCCTGAGAGATCCGCAACAACTCTGTTTCATTAAGAGGTGCGTTCGCTGCCACAAAATCAAGACCGATACCATAACCCAGGTATCCAACCATTCAGTCAAAACTGAATACCATCTGCTGTACAAAACACAAGCGCTTTTCCCAAAAACACAGCAGATTCCATTGCTCAAAATCACATTGAGCCAATGCAAAGAACATGCAGAACCAATCGAGCTAGCTCTTCGATTTTCTGCAACTCAAGCTTCCACCATAGTGCCAAGTTCCGATTTCCATAGGCGCCAAACAAGTTGTCCTTGACAACTCCAAACAAAATGGTGAGTCAACCGCTTGAACCAATGCTGAGGAGATTAAACAAAAGAGGCTTCAAATTCTCCGTCAAAGCAACTTCGAAAGCGGTACCAAAACATCATGTCCGATCAACCATCGAACACAATACTGCTCTCTTCAGCTCGAATTAATCAGAGAGCAAACAAATTCTCCGAGAACTGAGGCAAGTTCTCTACCGAACAAAACTGGACTGTGGACGCAGTTAGGCTCTAACCAGTTCAGAAGTATCGGAACAAACTTCAAATGAACTTACAAAATACCAAGAGCCAAAAAATTCTGAAGTGTCGAGCAAACTCCAGATTCCTCCAATTGCCATTCCAACCGGCAAACACAAGATGATGCACCATCTTCACAGTTGCCAAAAACAGCCCAAAGGCGCGTGCACGTAAATGCACAACTCCAACAGTCCCCGCTGACTCCACCGAGTCTGCAAACGATCTATCCCTCCAAATCCAACGGCAGATCAAGGGATGGATCCCAACACATGAGATTCACAAAATCACCATCTTCATGTTTTTCCGCAGCAATCTTTTCCAATCTTCAATGAACACCAACGGTCAAACCGCTTCCAAAGAAGCAAACACCCGGAGCCTGAATCGTCACCCAGACTACCAATAGCTGATGTCTTCGAATATGGAACAGATTGCGAAAATGAAAATCCACAAGAAGAAGAAACAATTAAGTCTCACAAACCGGAGACACCCTGGATCTAATCAGACATACTCATAGATCCCAGCTGTGAAATGAATCTCAATAAACCACGACTTTGAAAGTCGCCAATAATCCGTGAAAGACGCCAACAACAATGCCTCCAATAGACATTGAACAAAACCGCCAAAGTTCCACCAAGATCTGAAGTAGATTTTCACACCTTCTTCAAATCGACAAATGCGGAAAAAACTCCACCAAGATCTGAAGTAGATTGTCACACCTTCTTCAAATCGACAAATGCGGAAACCAAGGCTTCACTAGATGCGAGTCTTCCAACAACGATCCATGAAGAATCTCCAAAGCCTCCACAGAGGCCAATGCCAATAAAGTACTACCATTTGGACTTATTACATATGCCAAATCTCCATAGTACAATGCTGGTTCTCTCTATCCCCTAGAGAAAAACTCAATGAACTCTGAAGTTCTGTAACTAACCTGAGAGTCTCCAAATGAACTGATAACTTTTGCAACTGACTCTGAAAGGTCTTCAATTGGCTTCCAATTGGCTTCAACCGGGTGAACAAAATAAATCACCCCCATCACCCACATGGATGATAAAACACCGTTGTACAAATATGCCTCCATTCCACTGAGCATCCAGAATGAATATGCACCTCCTACTTGGAATGTCTTCAACCGCCACACATCATCTTGCATGGCTCGCACCTCTATCACCAGGTACTTGCATCCTCCAATAGAATGCTCACCGTTTCCCTGTTGAGGTGACTCCACCCAAACTCTCAAGGTGCCCGTCGCGACTTCACTGCCACGAACCAGATTCAGGACAAAGAAAGAGATTTGCCTCTCCCGGGGTGCGCACTGCAGCGTCTTATCCCTTTCAATTTCTCTGTCTGGAGCTTTCTTCTGTGAACTAGTTGTTGCTGCCAGGCCAAAATCCGACACACTGCACCTTTGTATCACATTCAGCTGCGTACTCTTACACTGTTGTATGCCAGCACCTTGTATGACATTCCTGTGTACTCATCTGTGCTATTGTGGCTACGTGCTCCTATACCTTATGTGTGTACTACTGCAGCTGTTGCCTTTCTACGTTCACATACTACCAGTACTTCTTGTATTATGTTTGACAGTAGCTCCAACTGCCACAACATTCCTCTGAGCCTGCACTGGTTGCCAATCATCTATCTGATGAAGTGGACTTTTCTTCTGATTGAACCAGATCCTCCGATGACATCAACAACCAGGAAAGTTCCCAGGAAAGACTGGTGGGGTCACAATCGGTCCCACTTAAGAACCAGTCTCCTTAGACAGTGTCTTTTTGACAGAACTTTCCTAGACATTGTTGATCATGTGCAATTCTTCTGATCGCCCTTGACCAATCCTGATCTCCTTTGGTCTTCAATGATCTATCTCGATCTGTATCTGGTTGTCCAATCTGGTTAGAATCTGCCCATTCTAACCTCTTCAGTGAATCCGCAGCGTTCCACAATATCCGGCAACCTTCCTTTGACTATTAAAGATGACAAAGTCTCATGTTTTAACAGTCTTTAAAAAATCATTCAGAATTTCACCATTCTGACCTCGCGGTTGCGTCCGGAACGGTCCGATTAGCTAGGACCAACCATCGCTGCACTTCCGGGGACCTCACTGAAAACTTTCTCCAAAACTGGGGCAAAATTGCAAATTTTTCGAACACTGGGACCAAACTGTAATTTAACAAACTACAGGGGCCAAAATTGTAATTTTTAGAATTTCATGAACATTCCGTGTTCCAACAAAATATTCCGTTTGCCGCACTACCGCCGTCTGTCACTTTAATCTGCCTTCTTTTTATAGAAACTCCAATTCCAAAATCTGACCGTACGGATGTGTCCGGACTACTCCAAATAGTTGAAAACCACTATTGGATCACCAAAAACGGACTCCGAATGGCTCAGATTTGGCCAAAACAGTTTCAACGGTTCTGATCTGCAGAATTTGGTGCGCTGCGAAGCACCGGATGATTTCTCCGGTCAACGGCGCGGTCAACGGCGTGGCTGTCTGGCGCGGCGCGGCTGAGCGGCGCGGCTTGGCGCGCTGGTCAACGGCTGAGTCAACGGCTCAGCTTCTGGCGCGGCTCGGCTGAGCGGCTTGGCTTGGCACTGGTCAACGGCTTGGTCAACCATGCCACGTGTTCTGGCACGTGTCTGTCTGTCTGCCACGTGTCACCGACGTGGCGCTGACCTGGCTTGCGCGTGGTCTTTGCGCATGCCAGCCACGCGCGTCCTCCCACTCGTCTTCTTCCTTCGTCGGCGCGTGAGGCGCGTGGGTGAGACTGGGCCTCACACGCCATCTTCAGGCGGCGCGTGAGGGCGCGTGGGGCATCTTCTGGGGCTCTGCTTTACATGGTTAGACTCCTCTCGTCGAGACCTTGCTCCTGGTATGCTCAAAACCTGATTTCGAGCAAGTCGATTTCTGGGCAGTTTCGAACATCGCACGGTTTTTGTTCCGAAACGCTCCGACGAGGCTCTGATACCACTTGTTGGGATCGGGGATCCCGCCCAAGACCTTATAGAAATTATAACAACCAGAAAAACACACCCATGCAGAAAGAGACACAATATTTAACGTGGTTCGGCAATAATGCCTACGTCCACGGGAGAGTAACCGTTTATCATTTATGGAGAGATTACAGAAATATTACAGAGGAGAAGCTCACACTATTCTCACTCACCCATTCCCCCGTCTCCCTCGCTCACACCGACTGTCATCCCGCCCAAGACCTGTTGGTACACAGAATATTCCGTCCGCTGCACCCGATGCCGTCCGTCCCCTTAATCTGCCTTCTTTTTACAGAAACTCCGTCTCCAAAATCTGACCGTACAGATGTGTCCGGAATACTCCAAATAGTTGGAAACTACTATTGGATCACCAAAAACGGACTCCAAATGGCTTAGATCTAGCCAAAACATTTTGTACGCCTCAGATCTGCGGCTGCACCATAGCCGCAAAGCACTGGATCCTTCCTCCTGCGGCTGTACCATTGCCGCGCAACACAGGATCCCTCCCTGCCTCTGGTTGACCGGTCAACCCTTGCTGACGTGGCAGATGACGTGGCATGCAGTGACTGGTCCACTGTGCCACGTGTCACTGACGTGGCACGCCACGTGGCGTTGACTGGCTGGCCACGTGGCATCCCTTCGCTGACGTTGCGCCGACGTGGCACGCTGACCTGGCGTGCGCGTATTGCCCGCGCGTGTGGTACACGCGCGTGTCCCCCAGTCGTCTTCCTCCTCTGCCGCGCGTGGGAGCGCGTGGCCGCACTTGTGGCGACGCGCCGGTTCCTCTCTTCGGCGCGTGTGTCGCGTGTTGCGACTAGGCCTCACGCGCCACCTTCTAGAGGCGCGTGAGGGCACGTCCGGTCTCCGATTGGGCTCTGCTTTGCATTTCTGTAATCCTCTCGCCGAGCCCTTGCTCCTGGTATGCTCAAAACCTGATTTCGAGCAGTCCGATTTCTGGGCAGATTCGAAACAGCACGGATTTTTGTTCCGAAACGCCACCGACGAGGCTCTGATACCACTTCAGAATGGTGAAATTCTGAACGGTTTTTAAAGATTGTTAAAACATGGGAGTTTGTCATCTTTAATACACGGAATATTCCCTGAACTTCTGAAAATTGCAATTTGGCCCAGAATTTTCAGAAAATTGTGGTGTGGCCCAGCTTTCGGGGATATTTTTCAGTGAGGTCCCCGGAAGTGCAGCGAAGGTTGGTCCTAGCTAATCGGACCGTTCTGGACGCAACCGGCGAGGGTCAGAATGGTGAAATTCTGAATGGTTTTTAAAGATTATTAAAACATGGGAGTTTGTCATCTTTAATACTCGGAGGGAGGTTGCCGGATATTGTGGAACGCTGCGGATTCACTGAAGAGGTTAGAATGGGTAGATTCTAACCAGATTGGACAACCAGGTACAACTCGAGATAGATCATTGAGACCAGAGGAGATCAGGCTTGATGAAATGGCAGATCGAGGGAGATCAGGATTGTCAGTGGGGATCAGAGGATTTGCAGGTATGATTATCTCAAAATCAACAATGTCTAGGAAAGTTCTGTCAAAAGACAGTGTCTATAGGAGACTGGTTCTTAAGTGGGACCGGGTTGTGACCCCAAGTCTTTCCTGGGAACTTTCCTGGTTGTTGAAGTGTTCGGAGGATCTAGTTCAATCAGAAGAGAAGACCATTCATCGACGGATAGTTGATTGTGGAACCAGTATAGGCTCAGGGAAATACTGGTGGCTGTTGGAGCTACTGTATACGTAGGTACTGATGGTATGTGGACGTGTAAACAATATTGCAGGAAGAGCATACTAAGCGCAGGAGCACAAATGCAGACGTGCAGCAGTGCAAGGGAGCTAAAAGTGTCGTACAGAGGCGCGAGAAGGTGTAGCAGCGGATTGTTGAAAGTTCACAGGAACTTCCAGACAGAGAAATTAGACAGATAAGACGCAAGGGTGCGTGCCAAGGAGTGGCAAGTCTTTTTTTCTCTATGGTGGTTTCTTTATGTTTGTGGCAGTGAACGCACCTCTTAATGAAACAGAGTAGTTGCGGATCTCTCAGGCGAGCTCGAGCGCAGGAGGAGAGATGGAGCCACGATGAGCACTCAAGAGCCATGGATGCGAGTACTATGCCCAGAGTTGCATAGTGGTAACTTGTACAGACCGGTAGAAGTTGTCTTGGCAGAAGGGCTAAAGTCAAACATCAGTACGGACATACAAGTGAGACAGAACCGAACATCAGGGATTGCAGAACAGACAACGGGCGTATGAGATCGCTGGGAAGTTGTTCTGAAGTGCAGAAAGCAAGGCTGGTTGTTCAAAAATAAGCTCCGAGCAAGGAAATTGAGAATGTTGATGTGTCAAACTCTGAAGTTTTCTAGTTGCTCCCGTGTTCATCATGCAAGGAGTTGCATGACAGTCAAGGGAGCAACTAGAAAACTTCAGAGTTTGACACATCAACATTCTCAATTTTCCTTGCTCGGAGCTTATTTTTGAACAACCAGTCTTTGCTATCTGCACTTCAGAACAACTTCCCAGCTTTCGGGGATATTTTTCAGTGAGGTCCCCGGAAGTGCAGCGAAGGTTGGTCCTAGCTAATCGGACCGTTCTGGACGCAACCGCGAGGTCAGAATGGTGAAATTCTGAACAGTTTTTAAAGATTGTTAAAACATGGGAGTTTGTCATCTTTAATACTCGGAGGGAGGTTACCGGATATTTCATGTGCTTACAAGAGCTCTCTTTTATAGAGAGAAATGGGATACAATGGAGCCATAATGGAGCACTATACCATAATGGAGCACTAACTATATCACTAACTATATGGGCACTAACTATAGCACTAACTATATGTGCACTAACTATATCACTAACTATATGATATATTAATATATGTAATTAACAGCCCCCCCTCAAACTCAAGGAGGATAGGAACTAACCAACTTGAGTTTGGAGAGAGTAACAAAACAATTTTAGTGTGTCTCCTTGTGTATGGGTGTGTATTTCTGCTTGGTATGGTTTCTATAAGGTCTTGGGCGGGATTCCGATCCCAACAAGTGGTATCAGAGCCTTTTGATGGCTCTGATACCACTTGTTGGCGGGATCCCCGATCCCAACAAGTGGTATCGAGCCATCAAAAGGCGCGCCGATTTGTCGTCTGGCGTTGGGAGGCGCGTGATACGCATGTTTGCCTTGCCTATTTAAACCAAGGCGAGGCTGCCGCTGATGCATAACAAACCAGCTGAAAACCTCTGAAAAAAAAGCTCGTCGTTCTCTGAGAGCTGGTATCTCTGAAACACTCTACAACCAACCCTGAATATGGCCTCTTCTTCCCGTTCAACTACTGAGAACATAGCCTCTTCGTCCCGTGGTCTGCTCACTCTCTTTCCCGACCTCAACGAGTCCACAAGAGAGTAGCCGGTTTTCACTATACCAATTTGGAGATTACAGAAAGATTACATTAGAGAAGGAGCTCACACTCTCCTCACTCACCCACTCTCCCGTCTCCCTCGCTCACACCGAGGGAGACGGTCTCTCCGTCTCACATCTCACACTCTCTGATATGTTGCTCTTCCTTGGCTCTCTTCTCTCTCTCATTTTCTTCCTCCTCCTCACCTCAATTTATACACAATTGAGGGAGGAGGTGATTGGTTGTTACCAAACCATTCCACTCTCTAGTGGCTTACCAAACCCATTCCACTCTAGTGGAACTACCATTTCATTTAGTGGTGCTCCATGATCATCTCAATGGGGTGATTCATGATGCCTATATCCAACAAATCACCCCTCAACCCATGTGAGGTGATCCACTGCACACACTGCTGCTAATCTTGTCACGCCCAAATTTCAACATAGTCTTCATCTCTTCACTGAGACACTGCATCCCCTGAAAGCTAGAGATAATACACCAGAGATACAAGAGGAGGAGGAATCCTACATCCTCAACTCAACTCACACTACCTCTGATTTGGAGAGAGCCTCTGCTCCCATCTCTCACAGATCTCTTCCACGCTTCTGTCTCGGATGTCTTCACTTGCTATGCTTGAACTTGCGTAACCAGATATCTGACACCCCCTGATTGGATGTCCTGCACCCCCTGCTGGGATGCCCTTGACTGTCATGCAACTCCTTGCATGATGAACGGTTACTCTCCCATGGAAGTGCAGCACCATGAGAAGTGCAACACCATGAGAATTGTTAGTGCAGCACCATTGTAGTGCAGCACCATCTCCACTACCCAAATGGACAACCCACTTTGAGAGTGGAAGGAGGTTGGTGGCAACCAATCACCTCCTCCCTCAATTGTGTATAAATTGAGGTGAGGAGGAGGGGTTGATATCAGAACAACAACAAGCAGTGTTGAGCAAACACAGAGAGACTTGAGAGAGTGATGGCCAAAACAGTTTCACGGTTCTGATCTGCAGAATTTGGTGCGCTGCGAAGCACCGGATGATTTCTCCGGTCAACGGCGCGGTCAACGGCGTGGCTGTCTGGCGCGGCGCGGCTGAGCGGCGCGGTTTGGCACGCTGGTCAACGGCTGAGTCAACGGCTCAGCTTCTGGCGCGGCTCGGCTGAGCGGCTTGGCTTGGCACTGGTCAACGGCTTGGTCAACCATGCCACGTGTTCTGGCACGTGTCTGTCTGTCTGCCACGTGTCACCGACGTGGCGCTGACCTGGCTTGCGCGTGCCAGCCACGCGCGTCCTCCCACTCGTCTTCTTCCTTCGTCGGCGCGTGAGACGCGTGGGTGAGACTGGGCCTCACGCGCCATCTTCAGGCGGCGCGTGAGGGCGCGTGGGGCATCTTCTGGGGCTCTGCTTTACATGGTTGGACTCCTCTCGTCGAGACCTTGCTCCTGGTATGCTCAAAACCTGATTTCGAGCAAGTCGATTTCTGGGCAGTTTCGAACATTGCACGGTTTTTGTTCCGAAACGCTCCGACGAGGCTCTGATACCACTTGTTGGGATCGGGGATCCCACCCAAGACCTTATAGAAATTATAACAACCAGAAAAACACACCCATGCAGAAAGAGACACAATATTTAACGTGGTTCGGCAATAATGCCTACGTCCACGGGAGAGTAACCGTTTATCATTTATGGAGAGATTACAGAAATATTACAGAGGAGAAGCTCACACTATTCTCACTCACCCATTCCCCCGTCTCCCTCGCTCACACCGAGGGAGACAGTTTCTCACATCTCTCACTCTCTTCACTCTTGGTTGGTTTACTCTTGCATTTTCCTTCTCCTCTCTTCACCTATTTATACACCTTGAGAAGAAGGAAGAAGACAGCAGCCCACTTCTCCCTAGTGGGTTCAACCACCCCACTCTCTAGTGGGTTCAACCACCCCACTTCCTTTCAATGGGTTCTCCATTAACTCTAGGTGGGAGCTCCATTCTCTTTAGTGGGTTAGCCACAAGGGATGATCCAACAAAACTCTGTCGTATAGTTAGTCATCGACGGCAAATTTTGCAATCTCTGTTACATTAGTCGTGTATAATTGAGGGGTAGAAAGGCTGTCTGCATATGGTTCTTCAGCTTTTCCCACAAACTAAGCTTCTCTTTCCCTTGCCTTTGTTTAGTCAACTTGACTTTGCTGCCACCATGCAGTCGCCCCCTACCACAAAACCTGGTAACCACCAATTGGACCCGCTTAGAATTGAAAACCTCTTTGAACTTCAAGATTCTTTACAGTAGCAATCCAATCTAGGAATTCTTCTGGTGCTAGACCCCCGTGAATTCATGGAGGTCGACCTTAAGACCGGATTCCCAGTGACAAGACTAATGGTTTGGAACCATGTTTTCCTGACTTCTAACCCTTGCTAGCTAGGTAATCAACAAAAGGGTTGTCGGCATTTTCGTCTTCCGAATCCACCTCTTCCTCCATAGAATAATGGTTAGGTTGGCGATTGTGGGGTCGGAGCCTAATTAATGTCCATTGCATCAAATCGCTCCTAAAAGGTGTTGATACGATTCTCTATGTGTTAAAGCCTCTCCTCCATTTGGGCCTCTCGTGCCATGTCTTCTCGCTTATACACCTCATAAACAATGGCATATTAGGCTCCTTAATCTTTGGCAGCAACTCCTTTATGAACCATTGTTAGGGTTAGGATAGCTCTCTAGTGTGAATCGAATCATGCTCTAATACCAGCTGATGTAGGGGAGATAATGGGATAAACACTAAACACAAAGAACAACCACGAATGTGATAGAAAAGTAGGTACTCTCTTTTGTGTAATTTAATTCTCAACTGATTTGTCTAAGGCTTATAGCTCTTGTTTATGGAGGAACTAAACCCAATTACAATAGGAAAAAAGCTAGGGAAAGAAAAAGCTTGCTAGTCAAGCCTAAATCAAAGACAATGCGAAATTTATAAAAACATAGAACGATTTGAGTTAAACTCAAATCTGGAAACTAGAATAAAAATTAAATATTCTGAAAAAATAAAAATAAAAATTCCTAGCCTCAAATGGATTCTCCATGACCAAATAATTAGCAAACCAAATATTTCCAAAAGCTGTAAAAAAGCGTGTTTAGAGGCCTAAACAGTGTAATTTGGCCGAAATCCATCGTACACCATGGCAAAATGATGGGTATTGATTGTGACACCATTTTTCATGTCTCGACTAAATCTCAAACTATTTTGAGCACGTGCCATTTCGCACATACTAGCTAGTACTTTTGCCCTTTGTCCTGTTTGTCCATGAGTTCCAGGAACTCTATGGCCAAAACACTTTGCATCAATGTGGACTAAGATTGGCATTAGAGAGAGAAGGAGATGGAAGGAAGAGAGAAGTGTGATGAAATGTGCGTTTTACTCCTGAAAATAGTCACATGCCATGAAAAATATTATTTTCTGTCAAAAAAATTAACTGCTGTGTTGGTTGGACTAAAATGAAATAAAATCTAAAATTTAAGGTCAAAATCAAGTTGATTAAAAATATAGTGACCCAATAACACAAAAGGTAAAGTATGAGGACTACTATGAATTTGTTTTTTGGTGGTATGCCTTATTCCCTTCCCACCTACCCACTTTTGTAATCACAGCCCCATCATTCTCCATATCCTTCTCCACCACCTCATATTCTTTTCATCATTACGTCACCAGGCCCTATCCTTCCCACTTGATGCCACCAACACCAAACTCCTCCATCTCCTTTTCCTTCATGAACTTTCTAACACTTTTCTTCACTCTATTCCCCAACCTTACCACCCTCAACCTACAAAAACCTTTAGATTTTCCACCACAGATATTCTGAAATCCTAGATTCGCCACCCTTGTTGCTATTATCTTGGAAATCCTAGATTCATTACCACTCCACTATCATCATCTATGGTGGTGTGTGTATATGAGAGAGAGAGAGAGAGAGAGAGAGAGAGAGAGAGGGAAGGGGATGCTAGGAATTGAAGTACCTTTGAGATTATGGGAATGTAGAGAGATAAAATGAGAACTTATTTTTTTTAAAGTTGGTATAGTGAGAAAAAAATTAGGCTTGTAATAGTAGCATAAAAATGTCTCATCTCCATACTACTATCCTTTATACTTTATTTTGTGGTCCTATTCTAGGCCCATAATGATGGTCTGAACTATTCATCTCGTATACCTTGAAGTGAAGATTGTTTGTGCAAAAATTAATTTCATCAGATATCAATAAATAGATAACCAAATCGAATTTTGTTTTATAAAATTGACAGTTTAAGTTTAATCTCATAGTTGTCATTCATTTAGAAAAAAATATAATTTGTTCATGCCTAGTGATGTCCTAGAAAATTGATTTTTTGTACAACTCATATTTACTACTATACCTACAAAGTGAATGGTTCAAATCATTGTTGTGGATTCAAAATGAGACCCACGAAATAGAATATAAAAGAACATATAAAATAGTGATATGAAAGGGAGCCACTCCCTAGAAGGATCCCGTGTATATTTGTAATTCAAGTTAAATTTAACGTTATATGAAGTGAAATTACAATTTAATAAAAAGCTTAGGGTTTTGACTTTCATAATTAATAAAACACAAAAAAGTTAGGGTCTCAAAATTAGGAACTCATAATTTAACCAGGATGATAATGTATAGTGGAGATTAAATTGATAAAGTGTGAGATCTATGGGTAAAATGAATTTGAACCATTAATTTTTATTTATAGAAATCAAATTTCATTAAGTAAACAAGAGTTTATAATTGTACCTTCGCACTTTTACAGCTTCGAAAGGGTTACAGCAACAGACTATCTTAGAACTACTCTTATGAATTTGAAATGTAGTAGTGGAAAATAAAGGACTGGAAAGTAAAGGACTGGAAAGAAAAATGTAAAGTAAATAAACTGATTTTTTGATCTGGTTCTGGGGGCCCTCACTATCAGCCTTCTCTTATATTTATAGGCTCTGATGATAACCTTTGAAGTGGCTGATAACCGTCGAAGTTGGTGATAACTGTCGAAATGATCTCCATGATCACTGGGCATGGCTTTGAACAGTTTGCTTCCACTATATCACTCTTGTGGTTGGGCTTCCCTCTTGAATTTGAATTTAAATTGTAAGCAACCATTTGGCCATGTCACCTTGTGTATGTTGACTGTTCCCATGCCTTGTAGATCCATCGTCATTGATACAAGTTGCCATGTATCTATTGATGACTACCTTCACTGATTCCCCGAATTACCCATTATGGACCACGTGTTAGGCTGTGATTGGTTTGTACAAAATATACCGCCAACAGAAATATAAATTAAATATTTCTCATTTTTTTCTTTTTTTTTTTTCTTTTTTTCAACATCTCTACTAAAATCCATGATTTAAACAGTCTTAATAGTCCTATTCCATCGTTTTTCAATATTGGAAAATGCTTAAAACTCTTAAAATATTATCCTCGAATTTATTCCTAATGATATGGACTGTTTATTCATGTCAATTATTGATTTATTTAGAAATTAATCATTTAAGACCTAACCTCTTGCTACATTAGTGTAAGTAAATTTAAAAGTAATATTATAAAAGTCTCTCTCTTTTTCTTTTTTATTATCAACAAAAGAAACTTTATTGATGAACTTAATGTACAACATACAAATAAGCATCAATAAAAGGGAAGGAGGAGGGTGCAAAAAACCTCATAGTGAAATCGAACAATCCCAACTTGGTTGGCACTGAAGGGTAAGCTAAATATGTGTGTAGACACTCTATTTTTGACCGGCCTTAAGACTTGGGTGTTCTAGGAAAAGCTCCCAATAAAGCAATTAGAGATCGTCTCAAGCAACACGTCAGGGCAATTGACACTTTTTTCATTCATTTTGGCCATTCTTAGCATTATGTTTTCCAAAAATGTTTAATCCACTTTTCAAAAGAAATAACTTAGAAAGAAAAAATGAATGAGAAAATAGGGAAACCTTTCAAGAAAAGCAACCGAATAAGACCAGGCTGGACAACTTCTATCCGGCGGCACTCGTAATACTTTGGCAATGCACGCCCGGACCATTGTTGTTACATTGGATCATTTTCGTGGAAATACGCCGGACTACTTTTCCACAGCTGGACAAGTCTTATTCGACGCAACTTGTTCTGACTTCAGCCAAACATCTTTCTTGTGAGATGCCCCAAGGATCTTGAAATATGCCATCTGGATCCTAAAGGATCTAGATGCATATTCTAAGCCTCCCAAGCCTATAAAACCCCCCTCTCTTTAGAGGATTAAGGGTTCCAAAAAAATTAATTCCTAAGAGATTCAATCTTTGAGATAAGGACTTAGTTGATTAGGTAATTAACTAATTTGAGTGGGATTTGGACATTGGAATTGATACACTTGGATTACCCGCTTCATCCATTTGCTTGGAGACTTTGAAATAGAGATCTCTACTGGCTAGAAGGAGCTTGGATTATAGTTTGTGATTAGCTTGGGCCCTATCTCTACGAGCTTAGAGGTAATCCTTACTTCCATTCTTAAATTTCTTGCAATTTCTATCTCGTTTTCTTTCTTCTTGGAGCATTCTTGAGATCTTCAGATCATTGTTGGGTTGTTGTTGATAATATAGTTGGATTCTCTCTTCTTTCCCCTTTTATGTAGTTAGTGGAGGCCTATATAGTGACTTTGGCAAAGTTCAAATTGATTTTTCTTGATTCATTATGGGTTAGAAATCCAGGCATGGTTTCCTCTATAAGAAGAAATCAGTTCTCTCCTCTCAAATCCATTTTATATAGATTTGAGTAGCTTATACTTATTTTCGTGAGTAGGATGAGGAGAGCCCTTCTCTTCTCATTAGTCTCTCTTTTTTCTGCTATTTTTATTGATTTTTGTTGATATTGAAGCCCATATAGGGTTTCTTTTGCGAGAATAGATTAAATCTCCCATCTTTTCACTATCTCATGCATCCAAGTAATTTATATCCCTTTTCATGCATAAGAGAGCGAGAATCTTTCTATCCTTGTTGGAGCTTTTTTTTTTTATCGCTTTATAGATTATTGTTGATATAGAAGCCCAAGCACGGCTTCCTCCTCGAGGATAGATTGAATGTACCCTCTCGTCGCCATATTTCATGAACTTGGGTAGTTTATACCCATTTTTATGCGCTAGAGGATGAGAACGTCTCTATCCTCGTTGAAGTTCTCTTTATTTCATTTTATGCTTTCATTTATTATACATATGTGTGCGTTGGAATGGGTTTCTTTTCTCCCTATCTATACTCTTTGTCTCTCATTTCCTTTATCTTATTTTAGCTTTATTCATAACATTGACATGCTTAGTCCAAGAATCATGCATTTGAGCTCGGAGCATTATATTTTAGTAGTTACGTGGTTTGTAGTTTCGATGATTCACATGCCATCTTATTAGTATTCGAGCACCTGGGACCCATTGTGTGCGACTCTTGCATTAGCTATCATATCTAGGATCATGCATATCTCTAATTAGTTGTTTTCTGTTGCACTTAGCTGGAGTACCCGATGAGTTTGCTTTTATCTTCCTTTGCACAGCATTTAGTTTGGCATCTAGGATCATGCATTGATTTTAACCCTTTATGCTCTTGACATGGTGCAGAGGAGTACTAGTTGAGCTTCTTTCATCTTGGCATCTTGAGTGTGTGATTGTTTCTTATTATGTCTAGAATACTACCATGAGGCTAAGTGCTTATATGATATATCTCTATGTTTGCCTATTGTATGGAAGCATTATTGCTAAGTTGGAATGACTCCAATCTATTCGCATGGCGGTTATCTTGATTTTTTATGAGATTTCTACTTTCAAACCCTTTCAAAATGGCAAGAGAAATTAGAGCATTCTAAAGTAAGTGATTTGGTCCATACTTGTCTCATTCACATAGTAAAGATAACATTAACAATAAGGTTATATGATAATATTATGTTAATAATTCTTATATCAAGAATTAGTAGAGGCTGATCTTTGATCGAGTGAGCAGGAATTCATGATATTTCCCCCTCATACCTAAACCCTTTGGTTACGACGAATTATGACTTTTGGCACGAGTCAGGGTTTTCTAGTTTCCCTCAAAAGATTAGGTTGCAACTTTGAGTCTGGTGATACAGTCCATTTTTAGCGTTTCTTGTGAATAGTGAATTTTCTATGGATTTGTTAGATTTGGGCTCTCATCCTGCTTCACATTGCACTCATGAAACCAGACTAATGGTTTAAACTATCGGACGCATCGAATACCCTTCGGGAGATCCCACAATGTGTTGGAGCCAACCCGAAAGTTGGTGAGAAACCAACAAAATAACAATAGCAAAATAGAAAAGAAAAGATGAGCAACGGATGCAACTTCTAGGATAGCGTAGAGCCTAAGCGGATTTGATGTAGGTGATGAACAAAGTCTAAGACAATATAGTCCTTATACTTTGATTTTTCCTTAACCCAAAAAGCAACTCTAAGCTTGATAATTTTAGCATGGGAGTTCCAGTTAGGTTGAGTGTTCTGAAAGACTAACAGATTCCTTGCTTTCCAAATTGACCAAAGAGTAGCGAAAGCAATTGCCTCCCTTATAAGCTTGTCCTTTTTGTGGATTTTGAAGCCTTGCCACCAAGATAAAAGATTTTGAACGAAATTTGGTGTAGCCCATGAAAAACCTCACCATCCAATGCAAGCTAACCAGATTCTCCAAGAGAAGGAACAGGAGACAAGAAGAGAATCAACTGATTCACTCTCTAGGCCACAAAAAGGACATAGACATTGTTGAGGGTCTAAAAGGATTCCAAATTTTTGTAAGATACCGGCCACTTTCACTACCATGCTAACCAACCAAAGAATTGAATTTGAGGTGGTGTGGCATTTTTTCAAATTAAGGTCGAAATTTCCTTTTTTGTTCCAAAGGAAAGTTCAAGCCCATTGTAAAGAGAATGCACTGAAAATATGTTCGAGGGGTGAGCACACCAAATCAGCCTATTTGACCTTGTAGAATGCAACTGAGGAGCAGATGAAAAAAGGTTCTAAAATAAATTGAGTTAATATTGTTCCCAAGCACAAAGAGCTCATCTAAAGATAGACTCTGAATTGATAGTATTGTTTGAAAGGCCAAAGAAATCACAGACAGAAGCATTCTTTGAGATGTAAAGTGGAAAAAGATAGAGAAAGGCTACTTTTAGTGGTTGTAATCCAAGCCAAATATCATACTGGAACTAAGTTTGGCAGCCATCACATATGGATAGTTTAATGTTAGATATAAAAAAGAAAAAAGAGAGGGACACCTCGCCTAAATTGCCACGATATCTTTCCATATTCTAGAAGAGTGATTAGAAACTGTCTTGAAAGGAAGCCAAGCTTTTGGATTAGATTTGGATTTGTTACAAAGGATGGTTCTCCAAATAGCATTCTGTTTAGAGCCAAATCTCCATCGCCACTTGAGCAGGAGGCTATCATTCATCAACTTGATATTCATGATGCCAAGGCCACCGAAATCCTTACTTTTGGATACAATGTCCCACTTTACTAGATGAATCTTCTTTTTTAATTCATCTTAAAAGTCTTTGACATTACGCATGTTGTGTAATCCAAAAATAATTGATGATGTCAAGTAAAATGTTTCCAACCCAAAGGATAGATCGTCGTTAGTTCCCAACACAAACTCGATTGTCAAGTAGAAAGTTGATGTGACGCGTATCAATTGGGAGCAAGAAGTAAAAAGGATTAGATGCTGTCATGAAGCCATCTAGAAGTGTTCAAAGGAAGTACAAAAGGACAACTGAGAACGTGTCCCATCTAGGGCAATGCCCCAAGGAATTTCTTCCCACGAAGAACAAATGAAGATATGTAATGATCAGTCGCTTTTCAATCAACAATAAAGAACAAAACAAATCACTAATTCAGTAGAATAGTGGATTGTCCAGGTATCGTACCACGAAATCTTTAGGCTGAGTTGTATCAATTCGAGTGGTAATTTATAATTTAATTTGAAAAAGAGAAGATGATTTGATTTTTAGTAAGAGAATTTAAATTAAAACTAAAATAATTGCACAAATAAAGAGAGTAATCTAAATATGGAGAGAGACTTAGGATTTCAAATCCACTACTAATCTTATGTCATGTAATTAAAATATCCAATTCTAGTAAATCAATGGCCAAATTAATAATGATGTATCGTGGCTACAAGCCCTGTAGCGTTCCTGGTTTAGACGCAACCTGTTGATGTTTTGAATCTGGGTTTCATTTGTCTTATTTAGATATTCATACTGTGTTTCTCCTTATTTCTCATTGAGTTTGATTATTGGAGTGTCTAGGTTATGTTTGGAACATGTTGGTTGCTAGTTAGTCCAAACTATTGTTGTTCAGAATTTGGCCTATTCGCTCAAGCGAAGCTTCGTTCGCTCAAGCGAGCTTTTTGAGGTCCCAGTACTTTTGCAAGCCAGCAGAGATACTGGGGAAGTAGTGTTATTCGCTCGAGTGAGACTTCTTCACTCGAGCAACGGTCTTCTGTCTGTAAAACTTCCGGGAGATTGTATTCTACGCTTGAGCGAAACAACTTATTGTGTTTAGTTGCTTGAGTGACAAGTCTTGCACTCGAGCGAATTATGCGTATGTCAATTCGTAAACAGGCTATTTTACATCACTTTTTAATCTCTCTCTCTCTCTCTAAAACATTTCAAAACCCTAAGTTGAGACCCTTTCTCTCTAAAACTTATCTTCTCTCTACAAATACACCTAGCTCTAGGGATTTCTTCACCCTACTCCCTTTGTTAGAAAGGTAGAGCTCACCTAGAGCTTCTTCTTGATTCGAACAAAGTTGGGTTCCAGCATTATTGAAGTTTCCTCACTCTCTCAATCATCTTCTAGATTTGAGGTAGAGATTCTCTACACTCTTTTATGATTTTTAATTTAGCTATTGTTTTTATAAACAATCTTGTAATTTTGGAGGATTTTAAACAAATCTAGGGTTTTGGTTTTAAATCAAAATAGAGGTTTTCAAAGGATGTATTGAAAATGGTTGTGGGCTTAGAAATGAGGTTGAGTTGTGATCAAACTATTGATTTTGATACTTGGAATGGATTTTGAAAGAAAATGGGGTTTTATCCTAAATGGCTCAAATATTTATTTTGTTTATATAAATAAAATTGATGTTGAAAATGTGAAATTGGATAGATATTGATATAGATGGTGGAGTTTGATATGTACTATTACTCACCTTGAAATTTGGAAAGTTTATCTGTATTGGAGATTTTACATCTGTTTAGAAATATCTGTTTTGGGCTATCGGTGGAGGATAGCTATGATTGTTGTAGAAATTACATGAGGATTAGGTAAATTGAAACTAATTTCTCATCCATGTGCATTAAATATTGTTACTCATTTAATACATTGCAAATGTATACGAATTAAAGAAAAAGGGTTAAACGTTGGAAAGAGGTGTGTATCACCAAATTGAGTTGGCCTTTGTGTCCTGAAAAATGCGCGTATGCATGGGTGTCGATTCTCGTAGATGAAATATCTGTAAAATGGCAACAGTAGCGCTTGTATAGGCTACGTTTACATGGGTGTCATTTGATGGTTTTCCGCGGATGAAATATCCTTGAAAGGTTGTACCAGTTTGAGAATTCCCCCTTGTTTTCCATTGTAAAGGACATGATTTGAGAATTGAGATATAAACTGAATTTTTGAGAAAGAAATATAAAATGTTGTGGTCATAAGCATTGCATATGCATTTCACCGTTATATCTTTATTAAGATTAATATATTGTGTTGGATTATTTCTACTAGGCTTTGTCTCATTTTATATGGGAAAACCATTTTCAGGTGTTGGTGAGATGCCTCTGCCATGGTAGTAGCTTGACAGGATTAGAGCAAGAGCTTCATTTTGTTTACTCGTTGTTAATATTTTGTATAATCCTAGGGCTTTATCTATATTGGATTTAAATCTATTTTGATGTAACCAAGTACAGTCTTGGAAAATTGTAGCCTTCAGGGTATTTCTATTATCTGTTTAACTTCTGTTTCACATAGTTGTTGTTGTTGATACATGCTATAGATTCAGGGTTAGGACTTATGAATGTATATTCGCATATGTCACCCTTTTGTACAATTGAGTCTTATGTAATGGAAGGATGTTATACTCTGATTCGCATTGCTATTTACTTATCGTAAGGAATGGTTTATCCTATTTATTTTGGGGCGTTACAAGCCTTAATATCATCGTCAAGAAGATGAGTATATGCAAAACATAGGCACGAATCGTCTTCGGTCGGCACAAATCGTCTACACTAAACTAAGGTTACAGCACGATTCATCTCCCCTAAGCATGACTTGTCTCACGATTTGCATATACAAGAAAGTCAAACAGTTGTATGATCATGCATTCTCAATCACAGAAATCGAATACATAAATCGAATGAAAAGATTATTTGTATAAAAGATCTAAAAACGATCATACAATGATTATCCAATTCCTAAGAAAAACTAGAATTAAAATACAAAATTACGTGATACTTGATTAGAGTTTCATTCCAATCCTAAGAAGAAAGCTTAGCTGCTAATGAAGAGGTTGAAAAACTCTGAATATTAAAGAGAAAGCCATGGATCGATGATTTGCTATTCTTCTCTAGCTTCTAGCCATCTTCTTTAGGGTTTTAGATACCAAAATAGATCCCCCAAAATCTCTTTTCATAGCCTCTAGTCAATTTTGAGTCAAAAACATACGCACAAATATCGAGGCAAATCCACTTGTGCAGATTGGGAATTTCGTTCGTGCGGATCAACTCAGAGGCAAAACATGATCAGGGAAATCCGCTCATACGGATTGCTGAATTCCGCTCGTGCAGATTCACTCAGTTATGAATTTTTCACTCTTTTTGCAATCATTTTGTCTCCAGAGTGATATTAGCCTGAAAAGAAGGGAAAACACTTTATTGTATCAAATATCATAAGCTAAAATACTAAAAACATAAGATAGGGAGCTTCAAAGTGTAAACATTTCAGCTCCGATCGCACCCCCCAACTTACACTTTACTAGTCCCCGGCAACGGCGCCAAAAATTGATCAGTCATTTTTCAATCAAAAATAAAGAATTAAACAAAGCACTAATTCAGTAGAACAATGGATTGTCTGGGTATCGTACCACGAGGACTTCGGACTGAGTTGTATCAATTCGAGTGGTAATTTCTAATTTAATTTGAAAAAGAGGAGATGATTTGATTTTTACTAAAGAGAATTTAAATTAAAACTAAAATAATTGTGCAAATAAAGAGAGTAGGAGAGAGACTTGGGATTTCGAATCCACTACTAATCTCATATCATGTAATGAAAATATCCAATTATGGCAAATCAATGGCCAGGATAATAATGATGTATCATGGCTACAATCCTCAATATCATTGTGAAGAAGATTAGTATATGCAAACCGTAGGCGCGAATCATCTTCAGTTGGCACGAATCGTCTACACTAAACTAAGGTTGCAGCACGATTCATCTCCCTTAAGCATGACTCGTCTCACGATTTGCATATACAAGGAAGTTAAACAGTTGTATGATCATGCATTCCCAATCACAGAAATCGAGTACATAAATCGAATGAAAAGATTATTTGAATAAAAGATCTAAAAATGATCATACAACGATTATCCCATTTCAAAGAAAAACTAGAATTAAAATACAAAATTACATGATACTTGATTAGAGTTTCATCTCAATCCTAAGAAGAACGCTTAACCGCTTATGGTGAGGTTAAACATTTCGAATGTTGAAGAGAAAGCCATGGATTAATGATTTGCTCTTCTTCTCTAGCTTCTAGCCATCTTCTCTAAGGTTTTAAATACCAAAGCAGATCCCCAAAATCTCTTTTCATAGCCTCCAGTCAATTCTGAGTCAAAAACACACGCGCAAATATCAAGGCAAGTATGCTCGTGTGGATTGAAAAATCCACTCGTGCAGATCAACTCAAAGACGAAAAATGGTCAAGGAAATCCGCTCGTGCGGATTCACTCAACCACGGATTTTTTGCTCTTTTTGCCTCTTTTTAAGATCTTTTTGTCTCTTTTTAAGATCTTTTTGTCTCCAGAGTGATATTAACCTGAAAAGGAATAAAAGCACTTTATTCTATCAAATATCATAAGCTAAAAGACTAAAACACATAAGATAGGGAGCGTCTAAGTGTAACATTTCAGCTCCGACCATGTAATATCTAAGCACTCAAGAAGATATCAAGAATTCTCTCATAAGTCACTAACATGATCGTCAGAGTGCTTACCTGATGAAACCCACGTCCAGACTCAAGTGTCTTCTATGTCATGCAGGTTGAACAGAGCAAAGATCCTCTAGAGTTTTTTTTTTCTAAAGTTTCCTAGAGTGGTGCATTGTGTGGTTGAGATTTAATGACAAGTCACATCAATTTTTTAGCATTAAATCACAACCACACAATACACCACTTTAGAAAACTTTAGGAAAAAAACACTCTAGAGGATCCTTGGTGGGTTGAACAAACTTATTGATCTTCATTAGTTTCGAGTGAAAGAAAGAGCATATTTTTCGTCCCAGCACGGATATAATATCAAATCAGTTTATAAGAACCATGATGATTCATTCTTTTAGTACATATAATTATTATGTATTGTACTGGATTAGAAGAACAAATTCTGCAAATACAATTATGCAGGAGTAAAAATGTTGAATGATTTAATGCACTTGTGATTAAAATTTAATATTGAAATAATATGTTTTAATGTTTTGACAAAAGTTATTGTTTGATTTGGAGTGTTTCACACCAATTATTAAAACAATATTCCTACATGTTAGAAAAATCATCAACACAAAAACCTTTCCATATGTTTACATTTTTTTAAAAAAAAAGTTATCAGTGCTTTGCAGTGTGTAGTTTAAGAAGTAACTATTTTAGTAACTTTTTAGATTTTTGACTAAAATATGAGGTGAAATAAATTTGTATAGCAATGACTTTTTAATGTTTTACAATATGACATGTAAAAAGTAGAAAGAAGGAAAAGAAATTTTTGACTTGTTGTGTATAACTTTTTAACTTTTCCTAAAATACAAGAACAGTTTAACATGCAGTGTAAATATGTGAATTTTTATATACTTTGATTGAGTACTTATGACAGTTTTTGAGCTTAATTAATATTGAAATACATTTATTTTTAATTAAGTATTTAAACGGTAGGAAAAAAATTTTAGAGAGTAAATTACACTAACACCCCTATATAATATTAAAATGACACTGTCACCTCCCTTATCTAGGATTGGCCCTACTTCAATGCCTTGACTTGTTCGAACAAGTCCTTGATTCGTAGGTTCATTATGTTAATGACCTTGTCCCTCTGGGAAAGCTCATTTAACCAGAAACTACTTTTGGATTTATCTGTAGTAGGCAGGTTATGAATTTCTTGCTCATGTGCAGTTTGCACATCCACTGGTCGCCTTTGTTGATGTGGTGACCTTGATACTTCGCGTTCTTCATCGGTGGGTAGGTTAATGTTCTCCGTAGCCATTGCAATTGAAAATAAAAGAGTTGGAATTGAGCACAAAAAAGGCTTTTCATATTTCTCCCACCGATAATGCCAAATTGTGTGGGGAAAAACTTACCACGATTTGTAGAAACGTCGGATTTGATTGAAGTCGAAGGGTGGTTTGCTTGAAAACACTCAAAATAAGAACTCCCACTGGTGGTCAATCAGAGGACTCTCCAATACCTAAGTTAGTAAGTGAATAAGAACAAAAAGTATGAATAAGAGTGTAAGTTGTCTTGTACCTTTTTTGGAATGATCCACTATGCTTACATAGGCTTTACATATGATTGTTTTAGGTAGTTGAGAGGTCCCTACCACTCATCTTCACTGTTTATCTTTGTGTGAGATCGTGTTTCATGTTCATGAATTTCTAAGAGTGGATTGGTCCTTATAAAGTAGAACATAAATTAACCTGGTCTGGTTGTTTGGATTATCCAATCCAAGCCCATTATTAGTTTGGTGTTTGGAGCTGAATTATGGTCTTGCTCGTCTTTTGAAGTACTCTAGCTCGATCATTTTGACTTGCTCTATCCTAACTCAACTTTATAGCCTTCCTCAAAGCTTGACGCATCGTAGAACGTGAATAGTAACAAAATCGTACCGCAAAAGAAAGTTGCAAACTAGAAATATGGAGGGGGGGGAACAGAATTCTCTCAACAAAATGTTTATAATATCAAAAAAAAAAAAATTATTGCCCTAGGGCTTACACCATTATTTATAATAAAAGATAATTCCATCACTGAAAGAAGAAATACAATATTGAAAAATAAAAATAATTCTCATAAAGCAAGTAATCATATTCTTGCAAAATAAGAAAATAAACCACCAATACAAACCCTAAATAAACAAGAAATTAAAGATCTTAGTCTTAAATAACAATCATAATCAAATACTGAAATAATATAAATTAAATATAAATTTTTTAAATTCAATCTTTATCATTCTTCCCTGCTTGATTAAACTCATCGTCGAGTTTCCATGGCTTGAAATAACTTGGCTCATCTTCATTTGTTCTCATTCGCCTTATATTTTAAATTGATTTGTTCCAATATACCTTGAACCCATAAAATCTCTCTCAAATTACTTGAAAAGTGCACATTATCAACTTTAATGACTCACTAATTTGATACCCTTTGCTTGTTGTGAATCCGCCGAAATCTACAGTGTCCAACCCAATCACCCTCACACCTAGTATGTAATTAATCTTGAGAACACTATCCCCTCCAAAAACCAATTTTAAAACTCTTTGATAGTAGCACCTCACCCCATCATTCATTTTATGCCTAATTAATAGTGCATCATTAATTTGACCTTTCACACTCCCAACTTGATGGAGTGGATCTTTTCTTTATCCATAAAATCGTCAATATATGATATTTCATAACAAATATTTTGTCTACAATCTCCATCTATCAAATTCATTTCAGGAATATTGTCTTCATGAAATTTAACGTCTTCTTCCTCCAAATACTCATCATATTTCATAGGTGAATCCCAATCAATATGTAACTGCAGTAATGAAGATTTTTTATCCAAAATTATTTCATCATATTATTCTTTTACTTCACATTCAGATTCGTTATCACTATCATATTGACAACAAGAAGTTCATCTCCAAACATTTTTGTTAACAAAAGGCAATTAGGAAAACCAACACTTTTATTCCTATTAACATATTGTTGATTTGGCAAATGGTTTCGAGGTGCACCGTTAACAACCGCCATGGCAGCGAGCTGCTTTCTCAATGTTTCGATCTGCTCAATGAAACATTGTGTTATCTGACCTCTGGTTGTACTTCTCGCATAGCATCATGGCACTCACGTATGTTTTCAACAACGGCTTGTCGACCACCACCAAAAACTCCTCGAACCATGATGATTGATCAAGAACCGAGCCTAAGCTCTAATACTAACTAACGCAACATAGAACATGAATAATAGTATGAACACGCAACAAAGAGAGCTGCAACTCTTCTATAATCTGTTGAATCTGAAGATTACCAAAATATAGGAAAAGGAAAAGAATTGTCTCAACAAAGTGTTTATAATATCTATAAACTCATTGCCCTAAGGCTTATCACCATTATCTACTGAATGAAAAATATACGGGTAATCATATTACCTGATGCGGAAACAATTTAGATTGGATGCTTGAATTAGAAGTCTCGTCTAGAAAACCGCTCGTCAATTGAGAAGCTACTAGAGTTTCTCAATATTTATCCACACTTCAAAGTCCTAGGCTTTCTAGATGGTAGCCTTAAGATAGATGAATAGAGAGAGAACTTATTGTTTTTTGTGTATCTACACAATGTTGAGTATGAGCCCTTACATTAGCATATATGGCAAACCATGTGTACCTCATGGTTAGGCCACACCATGTGTACCATATGTCCAAGACCATGTGTCTCTCATGGTTTCCAAGATCATGTGTCCCTCATGGTTAGGCCATGTATGGATGGACTATGTGTATCGTGTGGCCTTCAAGATTAGGCCACACCATGTATACCATCAGGTCACACCGTGTGTATCTAACACATGGTTTTCAACATCTCCCACTCATTCACACATCCACATCTTGTGTTATATGCTTAATCGTCATTTCTCAATCTCTTATTCAATCCACCCCTCATAATGAAAAATAGAATGTGCGACCTGACGAGAAGGTATAAGGTAGGAGTGCTATATTAAGTCACCATAAACTAACCTAGCACATCACTTGAAATAAGTCATCTACATTCAGATTCATTGGATCACACCAGATCAAATATTTTAAAACCCCTGCGAGTCATAACTTATAAACATGCTTGACTCAACACTGTATTTGTACTCATGATCATATCATGATCTTAAATTGACACAATCGCCCAAGAAATGAGCTACAATACAAGAGTATGATTTCCAACAATCTTCCCTAGCAACTCATGTTAATTTACTCAAACTTGACCACTTTCCTAGACATGGTCCTCTGGATTGTATTCATCATGACCCTTGGATGACATGCTAAAGTAGCGACATCAAGTCATCACTTCATGACATAGTTTCAGGTTCAAGGGTATAGAGTAGGCCTATTATTGGCCTAACAGGGCTCACACAGTGCTAGAGCAAGGATCCATCTAGCCACTCCCTTAAGTGGTCGACGGTAGCACATACAGTATGATATATATGCTACGGCGGAGCTCCCACTAAATTGGATTTGTCACTCTCTAATGCCATACGAATCTAAGTCTAGTCGTTATACAAGTGCCTAACATGAGTTTCTTAGCATATTCGCTCATCAAGAACTTATCTAAGACCTCACATTCGGCTATATTCAAGCTTCATAAAACTGTGGATAACTTTATGTTTGACTTTTTTAAAGTCTCATCTTAGCTAATGCTAAGGCGACATCTTATAATAATAAATCAGTTTTGTTCACTTATCAAGTTATAAAACATTTACCTCACTCGCTCTCTAAGTGCCAAGATAATTAATGTCTCATCCCGCTCGCTCTAAAAAGCACCAGGGGGATCGCCAATGTGAGAAGGCCGATCTAAGCCTGGTGACATCATATACAATGTGTGCTAATAGTATCGATTACGCTATAAAACTACATGAATAAATAATTATGCATAAGATACTCAAAAAACATCCAACAAAGTCAATGAGGTATCCACAAAAACATCAAATCCTACGAAGTCCTAAACTCCTAACATGAGTTTGGAAAACGTCTCTAACAGTGGCTTTAGTAAGTGGATCGCCACCATCTTGCTAGTGGAGATATGTTGTAAGACTACCTCTCCTCATACAACCACATCTTAAATAAAGTGAAATCGAGTGTCGATATGTTTGGTTCTACCATTATACTTGGGATCCTTAGAATATGCCAAAGTTGTCATACTGTCAACATAGATCATAATGGCTTCGTCTGCAAGAGCCGTAATCCCAAGGTGTTGAAGAAATCTCCTCAACCAAACAGCCTCTTGTACTGCTGCTGAACAAGCAACGTACTCTGACGCCATCGTGGACAAAGCCATACATGATTGCTTCTTACTACACCAAGAAATAGCCACTCCACTAAGTAAGAACGAATAACCAGTGGTAGACTTGAGCTCATCTTTATTAGTAGCCCAATCTGCATCACTATATCCCTTTAGTCTCAAATCTCCACCCTGATAACAAAGAATGAGATCCATCGTCCCACAAAGACAACGAAAAATCCTCTTCACTGCTTGCCATGAACAAATCCTAGATTACTCTAGTAACAACTGACAATCCCACTGCAAAACATACGTCCGGTTGAGTACACATCATAGCGTACATCAAACTCCAACTACACTCGCATAGGGAACTTTTGCCATTTGTTTCTTTTGCTCATCTATCTTAGGGCAAGAGTCAATGTTCAGAGTACGTTCCTTCTCAATTGGAGTGTCAATGGGTTTGGAATAGTACATACGAAACCGTTCTAAGATCCTTTTATGTAAGTCTCTTGAGACAAACTAAGAAGCCTCTTAGAGTGATCTCTCAGGATCTTAACTCTGAGCACATAATTTGCCTCTTCCATGTCATTCATTTCAAAAGTAGAGGACAACCATTCTTGAGTGGCGACAATCATCTCCATGTCATTTCCAACTAACAAAATGTCGTCAACATGCAACAATAAGATAAGAAAACTCTTTCTTGATCGCTCGACATACACACAATGGTCTTCCTCCATTATCTTAAACCCAGTTGAAATGATGGTTTTATCGAATCTAAAGTACCATTGTCTAAATGATTACTTTAAGCCATAAATGGAACGTTTGAGGCAACATACTTTGCACTCTTGTCCATTGACCTTAAAGCTTACTGGTTGATCCATATATCATCTAGCTCTTCATTGAGAAATGCAATTTTAATATCCATTTGGAAAAGTTCCAAATCCAAATGCACGACAATAGCTAGAATTAGGCTATTAGAAGCAAATCTCACCACCGAGGAAAATGTCTCATCATAATCTATACCTTCTCTTTGGATATAGCATTTCGCCATGAGACGGGTTTTGTACTTATCGATTGACCCATCAGCCTTACGCTTAATTTTTAAGACCCATTTGTTACTAATGGTCTTGCACCCAGGTGGAAGGTCAACTAACTCCTAAACATGATTCCGAGCCATAGAACTCATTTTATCCTTCATAGTGGCTATCCACTCATTAGTATTAGGTGAAACTAATGCTTTCTTATAGGAAGCAGGCTTATAAAGATCCAACAGAATACACATGAAAAATTCCCCCTCAATCTCATAACGACAACGAGGAATAGTTCCACGTTCACTTCTACGTAACTAGGATCCAAGTGAGTTATTTTCTAGTGGAACACCCTCACTATGAGGTAAATCACTCCCACTATCTTTGGCAATTTCATGATAAGTCTCTAATTCTCTACCCTCGCCAAAAGATGGTGTGATTTCCTCAGAATCCTGCAATTCAAATAGTGCAAGATCTTTTCTTTACTTCATCAATACTAGGAAATTCATTCTCAATGAAATTGACATCTCACAACTCATTTTCGATAATTACATCATTAGGGTGTTCACCATACATCACATAACCCTTTGAGCATTCGAAGTATCTAACAAACACTTGTTTATTTGCTCTAGGGCCTAACTTCCCATGCTTATGAGAAGTACAATGCACAAAAGCCGCATAACCCCAAGGCCACAAATTGCGCATTTCCATAATTCATATGGAGTTGTTGGAACTAACTTTGAAGGCACACGGCTAGGGATGTGGATAGCAATCAAAAGAGCACCCCTCCCCCCCCTCAAAAAAAAAAAAAGATATAGGGAGGTTAGCTTGCATCATCATCGATCTAACCATTTCAAATATAGTGTGATACCGTCTCTCTGTTGCACCATTTTGTTGCAAAGTCCCTAGAATCGTTAATTGCCTACGTATCCTCTTTTCCTCACCCAGTCCCTGAAACTGATGTGATAAATATTCACACCCTCAATTTGTTCAAAGGATTTTCAATTTCCTGTCTGTTTGATTCTCAATTGGTGTAACAAAGCACTGGAAGCAATCTTATGCCTCAAAGCGATGTGAGACCAAATAGACATAATTGAATCGTGAGTAATCATCAATAAATGTAAGGAAATAAGAAGCGCCATGGCGTGCGTTTACATTCATAGGTCAACAAATGTCAAGGTGAACTAACTCTAGAGGATATAAAGCCCTAGGTGCCTTTCCAAAAGGCTTCCTATAGGTTTTTCCTGGCAAACAATGTTTACACAGAGGCAGACTTACATTATCAAGATATCCCAACATGCCTTCTTTAGCTAGTCTAATCATTTTATCTTTGCCTATGTGACCAAGTCTAGAATGCAATTAACAAAATGTAATGAGTCATCTTCATATGACACATAAGAATATAAGGAAAAATCCAAATTTAGCATAAAGTTACCATTGGAAAGAAAACCATGTCCGTACAAGACTTTATTTACATAGAAATCCAACTGATTGCCATCAAAATGAAAACTAAAACCAAATACTAACAAAGTAATAACTAATAACATATTACATTGGACACCAAGCACATAAAGCACGTCATGGAGGAGTAAGGGACGAGCCAAACGCATCTTGAGCTAATAAGAACCAACTCCAAGGACATCCTCACGAGTTTCATTACCCAAGGCAACGTACTGTCTCCTAACATGTATCTTTATGTAATCTACAAACCTAACTCTTTCTCTAGTTATGTAGCAGGTTGCTCCTGAGTCTACAATCCAACCATGGAGAGAATTAACAACACATACATGTGAACAAACACATCTATTGAAAGCGTTAAGGAAAAGGTTTACCTTCTCTGCATTAGGGCATTTCCAAGCAAAGTGACCTAGCTTTCCACAGTTACAGCACTTGACTTTGGTTTTATCTTGGTTTCCAGAGCACTTGCCTCGACGACGCTTCATCACATTACCTTGCTTAGGACCAAGGTTACCAATTGCACCACCTTGTCTTCCTTGTTTGTTGCGCTTAGGCCTGAATGCCTTACAATGTCCATCTTAAGCGACAAAGACAGTGTTGCAGTGTGACCCCAGGAGCTCCTCTTCAAGCTCAAGGTGGCGAGAAATATCAGCAAAATTCTTGATATTCTCATTGTGTGTAAGCACAAGTTTCATTTGCCCCCATGAATCAGGCAAAGAATGTATCACAGCTGTAACCTGCTGCTATCAATAAGAATATTACGAGCAGCCTTCAAATCACGTATTATGGCTGATATAGCTCTAAGATGCTCAACCATTGAGTGCTTTGGATCCATAGCATATTGCTCAAATTTTAAAATTAGAGCACGCAACCTAGTTATAGGTGTGGTCCCATAAGTAATTTTCAGTTGATTCCACATATCATGAGCAGTGGGGCTTACCTCAAACTCCCTAATGAGATCATTATGCATGCTGCTAAGCATAGTATAGCACGCACCGATCTCTGCTAACCCATTTCTCATAGTTTTCCATGTCATGGCGATGTTGGGTAGTGGTCGCTTCCTCAGGACAGATCATAAGGGTGGTCAAAGTATCTAGGACTTCTTGTTCATTAAGCAAGTATTGAATTTTTCCGTGCCACATATTATAATTAGACCCATCCAATTTTTCTCCTTTGGTGAGGTCAGTAACAACATTCTTAGAGGCCATTTCACTAATGGTATTGCACAGGGTTTGACATTAGCACACATTTTTTAACTTTGAATTTTATTCTCAAAAACACAATTGGCTTACAATATATTCACTTACATAGAGAAATCGAAAATTTCACTAAGCTCATAATCCTCTCCCTCCATATGAATTAAAATATAGCGCCCAATTAATTTTTAAATAAAATTATCTAAGAGGAAAAATCATCTCTTAAATTCACAACATGAAACCATGCATAATATGTGTGTAGACACCCCATTTTTTACCATCCTCAAGACTTAGACGCCATCGCTCGTGTCCTCGATGATTGTGTGTTTGTGTTCATTTTGAGCGCCCGAAATCCTCGGCGGAATGCCTTGTCTTTGAGCCTCTAAACCTTGTTCTTTCTGTGCCTTGTTTTGGACCAAAACTTGGTGTCTGGACCTCTTGGTGACCTGTCGGCCACCACCCAAGGCTATTGGCCATGGGATGTTTCTGTCGGCCATGGGTGTGGCCGGTCGGCCACCAATGCCTTTTTCTAAATATTTATTAATAACTGTGCCAACTGTTGCACACTGAGCTGCATCTCCATACACGTGTATGGTGAGATGTTTCTAAGCTCAAGAGGTGGTTTTTCTATAAATAGGGGGGTTCCTCCCCCATTTTGGAGGGTTAGAAAAATTAGAGCAAAAATATATATCTCTCTATCTTGATATTTTGTACACATTTGCTCACAAGTCCTTAGCTTTTGCATACCAACCCTTAACCAAATACTCTCACCTTTGGGCTGAGATTACTTGGAGTCTTGTTTGAGCTCTAGAAGGTGGTTTGAGCTTGGATTATTGGTTATTTTGTGTTTTGCTTCAAAGGTATAGCACTTACCTTATTTATACTTGTTTTGTATCTTGGTTTTGCCATCTTTTCCAACTGTTTTTGGGCTGATTTTGAACTGTCAAAAACTCTATTTTTGTGACTTAAAAGTGGTGGTTTGAGGCTATTTGGAGTTAGGGGGTGGTCCACTCTTCTTACTCCTTTGTTTGTTAAGCTTTTGTACCATTTTTCATCACTTTCAAATCAACTTTTTTGGGCATTTTAACCATTGAATTTCAAAGATTTTTCAGTGGAAAAAACCTTGTTTTGAAGTCTAAAATTGGAGGGGTTAGCCTCCTCTTCTTGTGTTTTATTTGCATGCCTAGTTAGCCTCACATGTTAGCTTATTATTTTAGCTTTTTTTGGCTCAAGTCCAGCATGTTTTAAGCTCTATTTTGACCTATTTTGGCTCTGTTTTGGGCTGGTTAGTTCAGTTGAGGCTTGTATTGCATAGTTGTAGTGCAATTTCCTTCACTAGCTTGATGTTTTAATGCTTTAATCATCATTGTTTTGAGTTAATAGCATGTTTTAGTGTTGTTTTGCACTTCATTTCAGCACTTAAAATCTCTGCAATCTTCCTCCATTCTTTACTCTTTTGTTTGCTTTGAAAGTGGTTTCAAACCACTTGTTTGCCTGAGTGTGAAATAGAGGTGCTACACCTAATGGTTTAATCCCTTAGGGGGTTCATTATCAGCAGTGTAATGCCTCTTTCATGCCCAAAGAAACTTGTGGTTTGAGCCCTCTTTCCATTAGAGGACACTCACCAATAGACAAATAGACTAAAGAATGGTTTTGGTAATTAAAATGAGTAAACAAAATTGGACAAGTAAAAGAGGCAAGATAAGCATCTTTTGTGTTGCATTGCATGTGTTCAAATCGGACGTTAGTTTGAACACAAAGAAAATGAGACATTTCATACTCAAAAGTGATGAAATGTGCCATTTTTCTTGGTCACCATTGCCCTTGATCATGCATGATAGGGTGATGGTCCTTTGGTCTCATTTTGTATTCATTGAACTTGCACAATTGGTTTCACAAACCATCATGCAATGAAATTGCTTGATTGATGGTTTGTAAACCCAAATTTTGTCCCTCCTTTGATCTCCCCATGAAAAGGAGAGGCAAAGTGTGCAAATAATCTGTGAGAATACACTGTTTTGCTCTACCTGCTCTCTGTTGCAGCAAAAAAAGGAGTTCATGTCATTAGTGGCCGACCGGCCACCAGTGGTAGCCAACAAGCCCCCTGTCTGCCACCAATGATTTTTCCACAGTATGTTGGTAAGGTGGAGCAGAGTTGTTCTGGAAATTGGCAGCTTTGTTGGTATCCAAATGCGCAAACAAAGGCTTGCAGAAGCAAAACAGCGGCTTTTCGGGTGGAAACCGAGCGCATGCATGAACCTCCCTTGCATTCCGAGCTTCATTAGCGCTATACCTAGCTTAAATTTGCATTATGTTTAATTAGTTGTAGCTAATTAAGTGTTGTAAATAATTAGTTAGTTTAACTAGTTATTTGATTTCGTTTTGTAATTAGTTAGCTAGAATAGTTAATTAATTCGTTTTGTAATAATTAGTCACCTTAATTAGCATAGCTAGTTAGCTTATTCATTCGGACCCCCTTCGAGAGGGCGTAATGTTGTAATAAGTGTGCATGTGTGTGTGTATGTCTTCCAACCTCACGTCTTTCTCCCTTTTATTTACCCGCTTTTAATGGTTCGATTAAGGACGTGTTTCAATTAGCATATCGCATGCTTGCATCCATTCATTTGTCTTGCAGTCACCGAGGCTCGGCGCATCATTCAAACTGCATTGTTATTTCAATACATCTTTGAATACGTGTTTAATCGTATGTTGTTAAAATCGATTCATATGCCATATTAGTAGTCGAGCCTATTAATTGAATATTGCATGTGTTGCATTAGATATCTTGTATAGTTAGGATCATCCATCTTTCTAACTAGTTTTCTGGTTTGGCTCGGAGTACTCGGTAAATTTTTATGCTTTAGCATACTTGCATGAGTGTGATTGCAATATTGTCATGTTTCGCATGCTTGCCATGAGGCTCTGTGCTTAAATGCTAAACTACATGAATGCCTGTGGATGAAGGCTTGTTGTTTGAATTGGAACCATTCAACAAATGTGCGTTTTAAGCCCACTTTGTTGAGTGGCAAATCATGTTTTAAAGCCCACTATGTTTTGGTGGAAATCCACATCTTTTAAGCCCACTTGAGGTGGCAAATTCAAACCATTTTCGCAAACAAACATGAGTTGAATTGTTCCAAATTGAGCAAACTAGTCTATACTTGCATATGCGCGTCACATAGTAAAGCTAGTTTAATAACCGGAATAAGAACACATAATGTTTATAAAATATCATATCATGATTAGTAGAGGCCGATCCTTTGATCGGGCGAGCAGGGGCGCTCATTTCAGGACCTTCCCCTCTCGTACCTAAGTTCCTGAGCTGAGGCAATTTTGGTGATGACGAACACATGGCCTTCGGCACGAGTTAAGGTTTCCTAAATTTTTTCAAAAATAAAATATTTAGGTGACGACTCTGTATCTGGCAAAGCAGTCCAATTTTGGCATTATTTGATTTAAAATCAATTTTCCAAAAAGATTTGCCGAATTTGGACTCTTTGGTGTTTATCAGTTTCACATTGCACTTGTGAGTCTAGATTCAGAACCGTAGGAGTTCGAACTATGAATCCTTCTTTTCAAACCTTCCGAAAGGCGGGGCGCGGAAAAGGCGAGTCCACAATGTGACACCCCAAATTTTACTAAAAAATTGAAATCAATGTAATGTCACTACAAAGTCCTTGGTCAATAACCAAATAAGATCACAGAAAGGTCAAAGAAGTCAATATAGCCTCCCTTCTAAGTCCAACCACCTTAGATAGTAAAATTATCATTTGGATAGATCTTAAGAGGTATTAACATAAGGTCTCATAAGTAACTCAGGGATAAAACATCCCCTCAGCTTTTCTTTGCTTTAGGCAAAGTAGAGATTGAAGAGGGATAATAAACAAAGTTACAATACTAAAAGGAGTCGTCAAATTATACACAATAATTAATATGATAGGAAAAAAATAACTTTCCAAAACTTCCTCCAAAAACAACGATTTAGACCAAAAATCTTTGAAAAATTATAACTTTTTCGATATAACTCCAATTAAAGCTCATTTTATATGGATGGAAAGCTCACGAAGAGTACTTTCAAAATGTGTAAATTTCAGTTACAATAAATGAAATTTTTGGTATAAAATTTTGAGATAAGAAAACTGCTTTTATGGAGTTTTCCAAAAATTCTTATCAACATGCCATGATATTAAATAACATTAAATGAAACATGAATAAAACTAATCGATGACATGCAAATCATATAAGGCAAAACACAAGCAACATAACTCTGATACCAATGAAGGAAAAATATACGGGTAATCATATTACCTGATACGGAAACGGTTTGGATCGGATGCTTGAATTACGAGCCTCGTCTAGAAAACCTCCCGTCAATTGAGAAACTATTAGAGTTTCTCAATATTTATCCACACTCCAAATTCCTAGACTTTCAAGATAGTAGCCTCAAGATAGATGAATAAAGAGAGAACTTATTGTTTTTGGTGTATCTACACAATTTTGAGCATGAGTCCTTATATAGGCATATATGGCAAACCATGTGTACCTCACGGTTTGGCTACACCATGTGTACCACATGTCCAAGACTATGTGTCCCTTATGGTTTCCAAGACCATGTGTGTTTCATGGTTAGGTCATATATGGATGGATCATGTGTACCATGTGGCCTTCAAAATTAGGCCATGCCATGTATATCATGAGATCACACCATATGTATCTACCACATGGTTTCTAACATATACAATAAAAGATCATTCCTAAATAAACTATCACTAAAAAGGGAAATACAATATTAAGGAATAAAAATAATTCATGTAAAAGAATAATGCTTGGGACCCCCTTTTGGGGGTCACCCCCTCACCCCCCCTTTGCCACGTGGCGGGTGGTGATTGGAGGAGCAGGAAAAAAAAGAAAAAGAAAAAGAAAATGGGACCAATGAGAGAGAGAGGGGGTCAAAGGGGGTGGGGGGAAAATGGGGAATGAATCATTGTTGCATGTAAAATAAGCAATCCTATTATTGTAGAATTAAAAAATAAGCGAAATAAGAAACCTAGATATAATAGAAAATTAAAGATCTCAATCTTAAATAATAATCCTAATCAAATATTAAAATAATATAAATTAAATATATGATTTTTTAAATTCCAACTACGTTAAAGCTCGTTTGAACTTATGCGAATGGTAGCTCAGATTTTACTTCCGACAATATATATCTTTCTTTTTTTTTCTTCTTCTTTGATTACCTTGGTTGTGACTATGGATGTGGATGTAATAGATGTGGGATGATTAAGGTTGTGACCATAACAAATTCAATCGAGATTGCGGGTTCTGCTGCTAAATCCCAATTTCGCACAATCTCTAATGCTGTGGAACCATTCTAATCAGAGACGGAATTGGAGGGCTAGTATCTGTGGAACCATTCTACTCGGAGACGGAATTGGAGGGCTAGTAGCAAGCTATTAGGATAGTTTCCCCAATTATGAAATTTTGGTTCCGTTCCTCGAGTGCATAAAAGAAATTGACATAATATACCACAAATATTTGTATTTCACCACAAAACATTTGAATTTTTTTTTATGATATGCTTTCTTTTAGGGGTGTACATCATAAATTTTCCCTTTTTAATATTGGTGAGAAGTATCATTTTTTTTTTCCCCTTTTTATCTCATTTTCTTTGAGTGCCAATATCCAAAACTATATATATACAAGAAATTTATCAAATATCACTTTTCCTACCATATCTTTTTTGGAGTCTTGCCAAAAGAAGCTTTCATTACATTCAGAATTCATCCTTGTTGTCTAGCTTTAAATTATGACATTGTCTCTTGAAAGTAAATAATAACGGTGGTGTTACATACACCAATTAGTGTATTAACTAGTATACCAATATTAGTTATGACATTATTATTGATCTCACTCATTAATCACATTACAAATATCAAAAACCTTTTAAATTATGCCACATCATGAATTAGTACACTAGTCAGTACACTAATTAGTACATATAGCATTATTCAAATAATAAAACCCACAAGACATTAATAGTATTAATAACTCGCGCAATTGACAGAAATGCCCTTCAACTCCTCACCCTTTTCGGAATGAACCTTCTCCTCATCATTCCAATTTGTTTAGGACTCAATCCAAATGCCTTCTCCAAAAGCTCATCATTAATTCCAGAACCAAAAATTACAGAAGGGATTTTCTGCATTCCTGGATTTTGGCTGTTAAAGCTTCCGAAAATCGTAGCCGTCGATTTTCCCACATTCATCTGAAAATGTACCAGGCCCCTAGGGAACACCATGACCTCCCCTTGCTCAGTCACCTTAGCGAAAACCCGGTTTGTTGAATCCACAAAACCCGAATAAACTCTTCCTTGCACCACATACACAATTTCGGTGGCTCTAGGGTGGAAATGTGGAGCATTAAACCCACCAACTTTGAGATCGGCACGTACAAATGACATCCCTAATGTGTTAAGACCCGGAAGATTTGTCGGGTTAACGGGTATTGTCGAGAGGCCCGTGTCAGAGAAATTTCCAGGGGATTTGATGCCAGAAAAAATGAAATCGTCCGGTGTCACCTCTGTGGAGTTTTTGCAAGGGAGATTGTCGTACCGGGTGGTTCTAATAGTGTTGAATTTCGTGTTGGGTATGCAAAAATCTTGAACCGGGTCTGGATCCGACTCAAATGTTGTATGGGAAAGGAGGGAGAAAATAACTAACAAAACTGTCAGTTTTGGAGACATTTTTTCTTCTTTTTCTTCTTATGCTTTGACTGTACTAGGCCAGGAGTGAAATTAGATGGGTTTTATAGGAGTGACATGTGGAGGGAAATTACTTAACTGCCCCTTGTATCTTTCATTTGGCAAACTTTTTTTTTTTTTTAATTATTGCACTTGATAATGATTTGGTCCCAATACTCCTGTCAATTTGAGTGTGATAATGATGTTGATAATGTTGATCAATTCTTCATCTAGTTATCATGACAGGGAATAATTCATATTAGATTTGATTTGTCTCCCGTTGAAAGTTGAATTGGACCAGATAATTGAGATTTTTGACTGGTAAAAATTATTAAACGGAAGACTCTTATCAATAAGAGTTTATTAAAATATAGCACAATTGAAACTTTGCCGTTTAATGACTCTTATCGGTCGGAGATCTCAACTGCCTGATTTAATTAAAATTTCAATTTGGAAACAAGCCATTTCCATTCATATTAATTTTGCTTTGTGTATATTGATATTAATGTAACACCGTAATTTAAGCAAGTTTGTGGAAGTCATCGAGGACAGGAAGTTGGGGATAATAATTTGGTGAATTGTATGCTCTTTGCTTTTGAAAGAAGGAAGATGGTTGATCAATAATGACCCATTCCACTTAATATGGGGATCCGATGATCCGCAATCAAATGAATTTATTTAGGGGTTGTTGAGGGATACCCAAAGAAAAAAAAAATAAAAATAAGGAGTTAAATTGTTGACCTATTTTCTAATAGTTTAAAGTTTTAGAACAATTATAGGTTTCATTTGGGAAATTAATTATTTTAATAAGCTATTTTAATAAGTTAGTTATTTTAGTAAACTAAAATATTTGTGTTTGGAAAGATATTCAGATTTTTTTTATAGTTGAATGTGATGGTTGTGAGAGAAAAATTGAAACAATTATGGATTTGATGTGACATTTTATCTTATTCACTATATATTTTAGCCTATTTTGTTTTTTTTTTTTTTTTTTGTAAATTTTATCCCAAAAAACTAAAAAAAATCATTTGCCAAACACCCTCATAATAGTTATCGTGTGAGGAAGTTCATATTTCAAATTTCGTAACTTTTATATGTTGTTATGCACTCTAATTTACATGTAACTTTTTCTTGTTATAACCTTTCCTTTTATATCTACTAGTGGGTGACACAAGCGATACGTGTACAATTTATATAAGTAAAAATAAAAATAAATAATAAAGAAATTAATATTATAATATATAAGTTACTTAAATGATAAATATATTCTTAACAAAAATGTTTGATACTCCTTTCCCTCCCACACCCTTTGACCCCCTTTCCTCCCATTGGCCAGTTTTTCTTTTCAATTTTTTTCTTTTCCTTCTCCTCCAATCACCACCCGCCACGTGTGTGTGTGGGGGGGGGGGGTGGTGGTGGGGTGGTGATTGGAAGGGGTTTCAATTAATGCTCTTTCTTAATTAAACCCAAAGTCTTGAATTTAAACTTTACCTTGTGTTGTAATATAATAATTTTTTTATTTTAGCATATAAAAATCTGCCATGTATTTTTTATTTAGTATATAGAAATCTATCATATGGTATGAGGAGAAGGTTTGAAGGTTTGGACACCAAGTTAGTGTTCACATATATAATAATATAGATTATTGTGCATTTTGTTCTATATTTGTTTTCTCCATTATTATTCACTTTATTTTGTACATGTT
The DNA here is from genome assembly GCA_030407325.1 of Camellia japonica. NCBI lineage: Eukaryota > Viridiplantae > Streptophyta > Magnoliopsida > Ericales > Theaceae > Camellia > Camellia japonica. The sequence continues at coordinate 85,674,567 of JAPPVO010000017.1, forward strand.
GATACACCATGCTCGGTATGTTTTCTCCTATCTTATGTTTGTTATTGTGCATTTTGTTCTGCTTGCATATTAGTACACATTGTTCTATTTAATTTTTTTTCTCTTTACGTGCCAGAACACTTGGGACAAGAGTAATGTTACAATAATACTTATTTTTATCCTCTTATCTTATCATTTGATATGTTACTTTAGTTGTAAACACTGCATTGAATATATGAACTCATTACACTTGTGTTAACAACTAACATGGTCACGGCCGGCCCTCAGTTTCCAGGCTAAGGCGAAATAATTTTTCGGAGCTTTTTTAGGTATTTATAAAAATAAAAATAAAAATTACTTTGTTTGGTTTAGAGTTTTTAAAAATAATTGTCTGAGTTTTTAATTCGTATTTTTTATATTTTTTGTATTTGGTAACTTTTTTTTAAAAAAAAAAACACACACACACACACACAAATATTATAGTTTTAAGCGTATCTAAATTAGAATGTATCTACAAAATAATAAATAAAATTGAGTAAAATATTTTTTTTAAAAAATACTAAAAAACACATATTGGGCCATAAAAGAGAAAAAAAAATAGCCACACAAAATTAAGCTAACGACTAATAATATACATATATTTTATATTTTACTTTTTTAATTGGACTAACAACTAACACTTATAAATATTTTTTAATTGGACCTTTATCATTGAGACAAAATAAATTTTTTGAGGCCCCTTTAAAATGGCCTAAATTAATCAAACAGAATTGGATCATTTTAAATTTTTAATAAAGACTAATAAATTTTGAGACCTTTTTTTGGGCCTAATTTTTGGGGCCCTAGGTACAGGCATCACCAGCCTTAGTCCAGGGCCGGCCCTGAAGATGGTAAGCATAATATGATATAAAAAAATGACAAATATAAAAGCGATTAAGGATCTAACAGAATATACTTTTGACATCTAAGAGGATGACAATTTACAAATTACAAACGTCGGGTTTCATAAGCTTAAATAACAGTGCAACTGTTGAGTTCAACTTGGCATCTTTTTACTCAAATGTTGTAATGCTTAGGATTTTTTTTTATTTATTTTTTGTTTGTTTTTTTCAACGGATAGGAGAGAAATAAATTATGACAAAGTTGCATAGCGTAAGAGAGCGCCTCTTCTACTAGGCCAACTCCAAGAGGCTTTTCCCAAAATAGCTTTTTTTTACATTGTATTTCTCAAACTAGGCCAACTTCTGACCGAAATTCCCAAACTAAGCTAAAACGCCATTTCATTCGCGCGCTTTACTGTTTGAGGCCAAAATTTGATGAATAGTGAAATCGCTATTTGAAATGGCGATTTTATTAAGAAAACGCTGTTTCAAATCGCGCGCTTTTACATAAAAAATTTTCTAAAAAACGCTATTCAAAATAGCGCTTCACTGTGCATATAATTTAATTTTTTTTTTTTTTTTTTTTTTTTAGAAAATGCGATTTGAAATCGGTTTCTACTGTTGCCACACTCTGACACCACACCAGCACACCCCACACCACTCAACATACATTGAAACAATATAATTTTATATATATAATTTTTTAATAATTTTTTTTTATTTTTTCGTAAATATAAATCATTTTGGTTATGGATGGTTTAATTTATAAATAATTTTTGATAATTTATAAATTATTTTTGATTATAAAATTGCACAAATTATTTTTTATTATAAAATTTTTTACCCTTACATACGTATTATAAATCAAACTATCCATAACCTAAAAATGATTTAATTTACGAAAAGTATAAATTAATTTATCGATTATTTAAATTATTATTATATATAAAAAATTTATAATCAATTTTTTCAATTTTTATAATCGATTTTTACATACGTATGGCAATAATTTTTATAAATTATTTAAACCATACGTATGTAAGGGTAAAAAATTTTGGGTTATGGATGGTTTGATTTATCATTTAAGTCATTTATCAAAAAATTTATCCTTAAACCATACGTATGTAAATATGAAGATGGGTTTACTGTAAATGTAAATGTGAAGATACGTATTAAATTATTTACATACGTATTAATTATAAATTTTTATAAATTATTTTTGAATAATACATACGTATTATAAAATGTGAAGATGGGTTTACTGTTTATAAAATTTTTTATAATACATACGTATTATAAATTATTTTTGATTATAAAATTTGCAAAAATTATTTTTGATTATAAAATTTTTTACCCTTACATATGTATTATAAATCAAACCATCTATAACCTAAAAATGATTTATATTTACAAAAATTAATATAATTGATTATTATAAATTATTATATGTATAAATTATATTATTTCAATGTATGTTTGAGTGGTGTGGGTGTGTGCGGGTGTGTCAGAGTGTGGCAACAGTAGAAACGCGATTTCAAATCGCGTTTTCTAAAAAAAAAAAAAAAATTAAATTATATGCACAGTGAAAGCGCTATTTTGAATAGCGTTTTCTTCAGAAAATTTTTTTATGTTAAAAGCGCGATTTGAAACAGCGTTTTCTTAATTAAAATCGCGATTTCAAATAGCGATTTCACTATTCATCAAATTTTGGCCTCCAAACAGTAAAAGCGCGAATCGAAATGGCGTTTTAGCTTAGTTTGGGAATTCCGTCAGAAGTTGGCCTAGTTTGGGAAATACAATACAAAAAAGGCTTATTTTGGGAAAAGCCTCCAACTCCAAAGGTTGAATCACTATTTTTTCACAACTCGATGTTCTTGTTTCGATGGCTGTAACCGGGTTTAGAGTACTCCTAACGAAGAGGGTTAAGTTGTGAACTTGATTTGGAAGAGCTAATAACACTGGAATAAAAAAGGAAAATGTTTCAGTGCTCGAATTGTGGCTCGAAACATAAAAGAGAGAGAGAAGGAGAAAAGAGGAAGAGAGGGAGAGGGAGAGGGAGAGGGAGAGAGAAGCAAAGGGGAAGAGAGAGGAGATGAGGAAGAAGATGGCGGTGATGGAAAGAGAAGATTCAGCGGTGGAGAAGGCCGTCAACGACGGTAGATCGAAGAGGATCGTCGCCCAGCCCAGCTCCGCCCAAGCCGCCGATCGTCGCCCAGCCCAGCCCCGCCGCAGCCTCCGACCGCCGTCGCCCCTCCTCCGCCTCCTCCTCCCCCGAATATTCTGCCCCCTCCAGTCCTCCTCCTCCTCCTCCCTCCTTCCTCCTCCTCCTCCTCCTCTTCCTCCCTCCTTCCTCCTTCGTTCTTCTTCTGCACTTGGTCTTCGTTCTTCTGCAAAAAAAAAAAAGATATAGAGAAGAAGATGGAGTTGAAACATAAGAAAAAGAAAAGAAAAAAAAAAAAAAAAACGGGTCAAAACAACGTCGTTTTGACCCCTCGAGCCAATTCGAGCCAAGCACTTTCGAGCTCTGTAGCGATTCCGAATAAAAAAATATTTAAAGATAACATTCACAAAATACACCAGAACACATGATTCAGTTCTGTTGACTGTAAATTGAAGAAGAGGTACAAAGCCTAGTGTCGTACACATTATCGATCCATTCATGTAACATGATGCAGCTTATGGGCAGTGTTCATGACTTTCAAATTTCAAGAATATAATTATAATTTATAAGGGAAAAAAAAAAAACACCCTGAGTTTTTGTGGTTATGATGAGATATTTTAATTTCTGCATTTAGATTATCAGATTTTAACTTATTAGGAGCTGCAGAGCTGCATAAAACAAGGCAAAATGTATCACTTATTCAGCATTACCATATATGACCAACCGCATTGCTACATCTATCGAATTTCGGATGCCCGAATTATCCGAATTTGTACAAGTCAATTATCCGGCCGGTCATCCGATAAGATGCCGGTTGATGCATCAATAGGTAAGGGTGACAGCTACGGTTAACAATGTGATAATCGCGATTGACAAAGACGACAACCGCGGTTAACAAGAATGACGTCAGTCGTCCAGCTGGATGTCTGGCTTATATAATTCGGACAATGCGGACGAGCTCAAATTCAGTAGATTAATAATTTTTCTATGACCAAACAAGGCAATATATATATAACTCATGAGCCAGACATCATTTTCGGTAGCTTTCATATCATTTTCAGTTTTGCACAAAATAGTTTTCAAAAATTCAAAAATGACTCTTTAGTGTTTCCTAAAAGTGAGTTATTTCAACACCAAAAAAAGAAAAAAAATCCCAAAATAGATTTCAAAAACCGTTTATCAAATAAGTTTTACTAGTATCTTCTAGAAAACAAAAATACAACCAAGCAGATCAAAATTTTGGAGTTGTATTTTGAGTTTCTTCTTTACATAATAAAATATAAGAACCTCACAAGAATAAAGAATATCAAATCAAGTACAAACATGATCCTAAGTGCCACAAAGGGAAGCATATCTTATCCATCCTGAAGGGAAGCTCCCAGTTTATATTTAGGAGTACCTCTGACATCTAAAAGATTGAAAGCTGAAGATCGTAATCAGCTTAAAGAGAATTACCTTTCTCACTGCTTCCCAAGGGACAACATCATTTACCTTTCTCACTGCTTCCAATCTACCATTTATTCCAATCTATAAGTTCTTACGATCTACCATTTATTCCAAACATTCCAAACTCAACATCAATTTATTCCATTTATTCCAAACTTATAGATTGCCCATATCCAATCTATAAGTTCTTACGATCTACCATTTTTGCTTGGAGCTTGTTACAATCTACCATTTATTCCAATCTATAAGTTCTTTATTGATGTTACAATCTACCATTTGTGAACTGAATGGAATTCTAGAGTCTTCAACCAAAGAGCCAATGAGTCATTAGAAAGTTCAAACAGGGAAGGTAATGTGAGGGCTAGAATAAGCTCTTGGAGGATGGTCGATAATAGCCAAGTAAATTGGCAACTGGTCCGGGGTATGCCTATGGCTTGTATTCTGTTTGCCTCTTTTCAACAATTATTAATTACCAAGAAAAACAATGTACGAACATAATCACTTTCATAGTATGGAAATTCTGAAATTATTTTTAAGATTCACGAGTATACAGAATGTTTTACAGCAACAGATATAGATATCAGAGGTCAGCAACAATTTATAACATTAGTAAGCATAAAAATACCACAATAAGATCAAATATTATGCCTTCTTTTTTCTTTTCTTTTTTTTGATAAGAGATCAACTAATAGTAGTCTTAACACAGAAACTATGCCTTTAGTGGGTACAAGAAGGGTTCTGGATTGAACGCCATAAAATGTTTTTTTATCAGGACAAGCTCTCCAAATGTATAACATGAAAGGGTAAAATTATGATTCAAGTAAGTAGTACATTCATGTAAGAAGCAAATCACAGAATCAAATGCAAATATGCAATATACTAGAGGCACCATCTTCATCACAGCTCAGGTTTTTCAATTTGGGCACTTGACATAGTAACAGAATAAAAAGAAAACCAACTGAGTTCTGAAGAAAATAACTTTTCAAGAACAATTATTACCAACATCCATTCAAAAGCATGGGCTCTGACTCGAAATATTCTTTCTTTTACTTTGAAAAAGGAATTGAGAATGATATTGCAATGAGGTTTAGAATTACAATCCAAAATAAGCTAGCTGAAAGGTACTGAATATGAAATTCTCAACCATAGCAAAAATGAAAAACAAATATGAAAGCAACAAAAACGCACAACCTGAAATGTGTTTTAAATTGAAAGAGTTTGTAACTTCCTCAATCGTTTGATGGCAGGGGAGATTGTTTTTATTCCCTTCCGGCCCTTCTTCTTCTTCTGCTTGACCCTTTTTGTCAAAGGAAGCATCTCCTTGATGGGACCTGGAGGTATTCCTTTCTTAAGTGCACTACCTCTAGGAGTAACCGAGGGTGGTAACCTCAGACTCTGAGGAGGCAATGGATTGTGTGGCTTCCACACCAAATTATTCTTCATGGAAAACCTTACCTTCTTTGCACTCTTCTCCATACTCATCTCTGCAGCATCACGTCCAGCATTTTCTTCACTAATTGGACCTTGATTTCTGGTGTCCTGTCTGTCCTTACTCTTCACTCTCTTTCTCTTCTTAGAGATGATAGTTTTAATAGTATTCTCAGGTGAATCATATGAACTCAAACCATCGTTATCCAAGGCAATTTCTGCAGCAACCTTCTCAAACTGCATTTGAAGATTTGAAATGACAGACTCATTAAAAATTAAATTAGTCTCGTCACTAGCTGTTCCATTGCTGAAACTCTCCCCATTGGCAATAATTGCACTCACTTCCTCCACCTCCGCTGGGCATTGTTCAGAAAGCCCCTTCTTCTTTTTTTTCTTCATAGCTTTGTCATTGCTTCTATCAGATGCCTTCTTCACCTTTTTGTTCTTCTTCAAAGGCTTACTAGCAGAGCCATTCGCATCTTCAGAGGCAATTTCAGTTGATTCCAAAACAACCTCAGAAGCAGTTAATTCTGTCTCAGTAACAATAGGGATCAATGTTGGGACCTCATCTTCACCGTCAACAACAACATCAGGAATTGAAATCTCAATCCCAGACAAAGCCAAATCCTTCTCCAATCTCAAGAAAACCTCATGCAAACCAAACAGAACCTTCCGGTTTCCCTGTAAGCAATCAGGGGCTGAACCCAAATCATAAAACTTTGCAGAAAACCCCATTGTCAATGCTATCGTCCCAAGCGCTACAACTCTATCGTCCCCGAATCAGCAGCTCCCAATTTCTTGAGCTCCAACAGACTCCTCCCCAATTTCAACAATTCATCAAACATATTACACTTAACTTTACCCAACAACACCTTATCCTGACACTTACTCATCACAAGAAGAAAAGGTTTGAATATAACATCAAGGGTTTCAGACCTAATCGGAAGAAAACCCTCAAGTTCTTCAAGAAAAATGGAAGCAATATGATAATTAACACCGTTCCCTAGAAATTTATCATCAGCGAAAAACAATTTATCTTCAAAAACCCCCATCAATCGACGCGAATGCTCCAAATCCCAATAGCAATTGTTCTTCAACAAAAGGAAAGAACAGTGTATGAAACGGCGAATCAAGAGATAGAACTTGTCTAACCTGAGGGAATCGATGCCGGTCCACTCGCGACGCATGGTGAGGAAGAAGACGGAGAGGTAGTGGAGAGAGAGAGGGAGATCGAGGGTGAGGAGGAGAGAGGAGAGTCGGTCTATGAGGTCGGACTGGACAGGGGCCTTGTCGGCGTGCCAAACGCAGTAGAAGAGTCCCTTCCAGAGCTTCTTCATGTCGTCGTCGGAGACTTGGTTCGGTTTCTGAGAAGGAAGCCAAGTCTTGAGAACGAGCTTCAGAGCTCTGTCTCTGGTGGTCTTGCTGCAGGAAGCCAAGTTTCTTATCAAAGACGTGCCTCCGCCTATGGCGACGGTGGCTCTGTCGTCCATTTTCAATGAAGTCTTAGAGATTTGGAGCAGCCGATTGTGAAAACCCTAGTTCCCCCCTGGGATTTCTACTTGGCGAATAGGTCGAGGCCGCAGGGTGCCGTTGCAAATGCCTTTTTTTTTTTTTAGGTTAATTACAATAAGACCTCTCAATTATTTTTAAATATATTATCTTACACTTCTCATTTTTAAAATTGAACATTGTAACCCCTAAATCATAAAAACCGTGCAAATGCCAATTTTGCTCAAAATTTATAGTTTAAGTGTAATATAATATTCACAAAAAATTAATTGAAAAGGTTTTGGAACAATTAATTTTGTTTCTTTGAAAAAAAAAAAAAGTTTTTTTTGTCTGAAAATAAATTTTTCAAAAGAATCCACCAAAGCCTTCGTTTGGCATGCCGGACTTTTTGGTTATTTTAGTCATAAAAAGACAAAATATAGTTTTTAGCCCAATAAGATAAAACATCATATTCAATCCATAATCATTTCATTTTTTCTCAAAAAAGTTAAAAAATATATCCCAAACGAAATTTTTTAACCCGAAACTAAAATAACCAAAAAACAAAAAACTAATCCACATCTCAAACCAACCCAAAATTGACTTTTATTTTAGTTGATTTTTTTTCTTAATTTTTAATATATTTCTTTATGAACTTTTATTTTAGAGTAATGCTAGAGGCTCCAAATGTTTTGCTAAATATTCTATCAAATGTCTTACATGGGTGTAGAGCCCACACCATGTGAGTCCCAAATGGATCACATACCCATGTGAGATATTTGATAAAATATTTGAGATCTCTAACATTACTCTTTATTTTAAAATGACAATGATGACAACGATAATATATAATAATAATAATAATAATAATAATAATATAATAATTTAATATTTATAAAAAATACAAAATAAATAAAATAAAATACTTAAAACCATTTCTAAAACTACTTGATTGTTGAACTCTAAACAATGAGTCCTGACTTAGAAAGCGCCATCATTCCCTTAAAATAAAAATTTAAATCAATTAGACCAAGCAATACAGAAATAAATTTGGGGCCTTTTTACTTCATAACCAGGGGCGGAGGTATTTGGGGACCAGGGGGTCACGTCCCCCCCCCCGGATTTTAGGGTTTTTTTTTTTTTTTTTTTATAAATATAAAGAAAATATTTTAAATAAAAAATTATAAAAATAATATTAGAGTGAATTATTAATGACATTTTTAAACAATTATGAGAACAATAATGGTTGTTTTTGATTGAAAATGAGGAAACTACTATAAATCATAATATCTATGAAACTTTATAAATTTTTTTGAATGTAACGATAATGTCATTATTATTAACATGCAAGTATAAGTAATCTTACTATAAAAATATGAAATTTATTGAATTGTTAGTTACATTTGACATAGAGGTTTACTCTCTAATGTGTTTATTTCTATTATTTGGTGTTCACATATTAATGATGACGTGGTATTACCATTATATTGAATTTTAATCAAATTTTGTATGAAAAAATAATTTTATCATTATATAATTTAGGATAAATTATAAATACACCCTCTGAGATTTGTTTAAAATATAAATTGTCCATGTTGTTTGAAAATTACAAATACCTCTTTGTTAGTATTTTTATTTAACAGAATTAACTAAAAAAATGAAATTCATAATTGATCTTCTATATAATAATAAAATTACCTAAATTATTAATTGAAATATATTTCTAATATCATTAAAAACTGTTAATTGACTTGATGATTCATTAATTAAATGAGCTATTTGTTATGAAATTAAAACCTCAGGGTGGAATGTAATTTTCAAAATCACAGAGGGCGATTCGTATTTTAATCAAATCTCAGAAAGTATATTTGTAATTTACCTTAAATTTTTATTTTAAGACTTATATCTATATATTTTTTATATTGTTCATGATTACACTAGTTATAAATAACATTATTTTTTTGATATTTCTCAAAATAATTGTAAAACTTGCATAAAATATTTTTTAAAAATTTTTGATATTGTATTAAATAAGTACCCCTCTAATTTAATTTTCTGGCTCCGCTACTGTTCATAACATTCCCTGTATGTACGCTGTTTCTCTTGTAGAATTGTGTGTGTATATACATATATTAGTGGCAAGTAGTTTGGTCAAAAGTATTGTATTGTTATATTGTTGTGTGTGTAAAAGAAAGAGCATCTGTGATCTCATGTAATGAAAAGTTGAAGACAAATAAGTCTACAACTCTGTCACAGCAAAACAACACTGCTAGTTATATTCAAAATCGAAGTTGATGAAAGTTGAAGAAAAGTTTGCCCAGAATATGTTTAGTAACTATTTCGTTTTCAGTTTATATTTATAAAAATTTTAAAAATTGTCATAAAATTTTGTTTAATAATTTTTTTAGTTTATAAATGGTTGTCTCAGTTTGTAAATTTAAGAAAAAAAAGTTAACTCAAAAAATGAGTTTATGTTGGTTTTTAAATAAAAATTTTAAAAATTGACTAATAAAAAAAAATTCAATAATTTTTTTCCAAATATTTTTTTTCAATTAATTTTTTTTTTCAATTATAATGTGTATCATCACATTGTCATAAATAATAAAAAATAGGGTAAATTAATTTAACCCCCTGTAGTTTAGCCTAAAAAACACGGAACCCCCTTGTAGTTTCATTTGTAACACTTAACCTCTAAATTTTTACCATATTGTAATTTTTCACGGAGGTAACAGAAGTGCACAAAACGACATCGTTTTGTGCATTACCTGATAAAAAATAAAATAATAAAAAGAAAAAATACGAGGAGAGAGTGAAAGTTAGAGAGAGAGAGAGAGAGAGAGAGAGAGAGAGAAGCATGGGTGAACTCCCATTGCCCACTCCATGCGCCAAACAAAAAACACCGGCACCGAGATCAGAACCCAGGAAAGGACCACCATTGCCGAAACAACCAAGCATCACTCCGGCAGCCGAATCGCACTAGTCTCTCTTCACCTCAACAACAGCGCAGGTAAACCAAAAAACAAAACCAGTACCTGAGCAGCATCTCAAATTAACGAAGTCCATCGGACTCACGTATGTCACTCCGAGCTTTCAACTTCATCACCGGAGAAGAAAACACAACACAGCTCCTAGATAACAGTCGTTGTTGGGAAACATAAAGCAGCAGCAACCCAAACCTATATCATCACCTCCTCGATCACCATCATCATCGACAGCTCCTAGACATAGAAAACGAGTCAACACCGGAGAAGAAAACACAACACAGGTCATCTCTCAGCGACGGCCATGGCGCCACCTACAATCGGAGCTATCAGTCCAGATTACACCCAATGACATCATCTCTCTCTCTCTAGAACTAGAAACAAAGGCTAACAAGAAACAGACCCACTTCGGCTAAAATAACACCCGTAAAGGGTAAACACAACCCCACCGGCGACCCAACCACCGTAAACATCAAGCCTGTGAAACAAAGCAAAGCCCAGCCTAAGACTACATCTCGCTGAACTGAGAACCAACCCACCGAATGCTAAGGTTGAACCAGCGACGACTACACTAGTGACTGGTTTTTGGCCATTGGCGGGAAAATGAGAGAGTTTATCTATCTCTCTCTCTCTCTCTTATTTTTTCTTTTTTTCTTTTATTTTTTATCAGGCGGTGCACAAAACAACGTCGTTTTGTGCACTTCCGTTACGTCTGTCAAAAATTATAACATAGTATAAAGTTTAGGGGTTTAAGTGTTACAAATGAAACTATAAGGGGGTTCCGTGTTTTTGAGGTAAACCACAGGGGGTTAAATTATAATTTACCCTAAAAAATAAATATAAATATTTTAAGCCTGAACAAACATATTTTTTAATTTATATTTTTAAAATTTTTCAAACATTTTGTTCAAACCAAACGAATTTATAGTTTATGTTTTTCTAAAAATAAACAAAAACCAGTTTATAAAAATTTTGTAAGCATAAACAAAAAACGTAAACGTTACCAAACGCTACCTTAGTGATGAATTTCTATTAGGGGTGAGCATGCTCCGGATTGGTTCGGAGTGGGGTAAAACCAGGACCGATCCGTTATCTACGGCTATTAAAAAATTGGAACCAATCAAATCCGTTTAAATCATGGAAGCAATCCATTTAAATACGGATTGAATCTGTTTAGTATCACAGATTTACATAATTAAATAACAATATATATATATAGAACATTTTAATTTCATAAAAATATAAACATAGCATCATATTAGTTCTACAATAGCAACATGTCTTGCCATAATAGCAATATACTGTTCTAGAATTTAAACAACTATAAGAAAACTGCTTCTACTATAAGCATTTAGACCATTACAAATTAAAACTAAAAACTAATAAACAAAAGCAATAAAAGAAGATACTATGCGGGTTTAGGTTTGGGTTTAGGTTTTATATGGAATAAGAGAAGATAGTACGTGAGAGGGTGTATAATACAAGTATAGGCTATTTGTATATGGTGCGGATCGGTTCTAATCCGGAACCGTGAGGTTCAATCTGGAATCGATCCGTGGACTATGGATTTTTAATTTTTTAATTCAAAGCCGAACCACAGATTAAAAAAATCAATCCAAACATATCGGATTGGATTGGATTGGATCAGATTATGGATTTCACGAATTCCTTGCCCAGCCCTAATTTCTATATTTTTGGTGCTAACTTTTTGTCTAAAAAATCAAATCTTTTTTGGACTAAATTATTTTGTCCTTAAAAATATATTTATTAGTAATATTTTCAAAACTTTGTTACTAAAAGATGTTTTTTTGACTTTTCAGAATAATCTTTTCATTATTATACTCGTGACGACAGAAATTGGTCTTTAAATATTTTTTGTAACAAAATTTTTACTTTTGGAAATAAAAAATTTTGATCCTTAAAACTCTTATTTATTGCAATTGGTTACATCCACCTCAGGACTTACAAATGACCGACCGACTGCCGCTAATGGCCATGACAGTCAGTTGGCCTAGCTTCTTATGTGTGTACGTGTTTTTACTCTTAATAAACTTGAACCCCCCATAGTTTTCCACCATCTCCTTTTCAGATCTAATCTCTAGATTGCTTGGGATGTGTTTTTTGTTCTTTAGTTTTAGGCCTCGTTTGATAATAGATTATTTTAGTAACTTTTTGGTTTTTTACGAAAAGATGTATTGTAAAGTACAGAGTGATATGACAACTGACTTTTTGACTTTTTGACTAGAATATATAATTGACAAACGAGGCCTAGTATCGGATGCTCGGTTGTGGATATTCTTTAGGGTTTTTGGTTTGGTGTTTCATGGGTGGTATCAGATCTATCATCTTCAGTGGTCTCAAAGCATGTTGGGTCTCCATTCGGTGGGTTTTGGTGCTCGAATATGGACGTTTTCTTTGGATATGGAGGTTTGATGGGTGGTCGATATAAAGGGGGAGTTGGAAGGGGGTTTTCTGTTGGGACAACGGAAGTGTGAATGGATTACGATATAAATCAAAAGGTTGTGGATGAAAGCAAGAGGAAAAACTATATTGAAGTGCTGCAGATTTTCATTAAATAAGGGGCTGAATTACAGATTAGAAAAGTACTTGAAAAACATACATATAAACTCCCCTAATTTGATTCAAAAGGTTACTGGTGCCCCAGGTTCTTTTCCAACTCTGTTTCTGCTGCTACACCTTTTGCTGCTGCATAAAAGATTGTTTGAGATCTTTGGGATATTTTTCTGATGGCTTAAATTGCAGGAAGATCAACACCACTATTTTATACTTGCAAGTAAATGCTTTAGAAAATTCTGCTCATTAAATTTTGCCCTCTTCCAAGCCCTAGGGAAATGAACCAACACCTAGAACTTATTAATTCTCCTTGGCAGATATTTCCAAAGAGTAGACTTCCAGAATATTCATCAAATTATCTTCTTAGAAATTACAAACTATCTTTCAACACCTCCTCTTAATTTGTAATTTTTAGTTGCTTCTTGAACTTCTCTAATTTTTCAGAAGTAACAGCTTTTGTGAGGATGTCAGCTGGCTGTTCATTAGTGCTTACGAACTCCAAACAAATTTTACCTTTGCTCACCAAATCTCTGATGAAATGATGTCGCAACTCAATGTGCTTTGTCTGTGCATAAAACACGGGATTTTTTGTCATAGCAATTGCGGACATATTGTCACAATGAATAATAGTTGCCTGCTGCTGCAGTTGTTTCAAATCTGAGAGCATTTTCCTTAGCCAAACTGCTTCACATGCTGCATCTGTTGTTGGATGTACTCAGCTTCAACTGAGGATAAGGCAACAGTCTTTTGCTTCTTTAAGCTCCAAGAAATTACCTTTGTCCCAAGGCAAAACAAATATCCTGATGTACTTTTTCTGTCATCCAATGAACCAGTCCAATCACTGTTAGTAAACCCGACTAGTTTGAATGTCATCCTCTTTTTCATATAAGAGGCCATGCTTCTTAGTCCCTTAAAGATATCTTAGCACTCTTTTAGTCTGCTGCATAATGAAGCTTACTTGGTTCATTCATAAATCTAGAAATTAAGCTTACTGAATGCATGATATCCGACCTTGTGTGGGTGAGATAATCAGTGAACCAACAAGGCTTCTAAAAGATTTTGCATCCACCTTTTTAGCACCATCATTTTGTTGCAACTTTTCATTCAAGGCCATTGGAGTTGTGTCACTGGTTTGCACTTGTCCATTTGAATTTTTTCAACATGTCTTCAATTAGGGCTGAGCAAGGAATCCATGAAATCCGTAATCCGATCCAGTTCAGTCCAATCCAGTAGGTTTGGATTGATTTTTTGAATCCGTGGTTCGGTTCCGGATTGAAAAATTAAAAATCCGTAGTTCACGGATTGGTTCTGGATTAAACCCTACGGTTCCGGATTGAAACCGATCCGGACCGTATACAAATAGTCTATATTTTTATTACACACCCTTCTGCATAGTATCTTCTCTTATTTCATATAAATTTTAAATCTAAACCTAAACTTGCATAGTATCTTCTTTTATTACTTTTGTTTGCTAGTTTTTAGTGTTAATTTATAATGGTTTAAATACTTATGGTGGAACTAGTTTTTCTTATGGTTGTTTAAAATCTAGAACAGTTTGTCGCTAATATGAAAAGACATGTTGCTATTGTGAAACTAATATAGTGCTATATTTAATTTTATGAATTAAAATGTATATATATTTTTTGTTATTTATTATGTAAATCTGTGGTCCTGAACCGATCCAATCCGTGTTTAAATGGATAGGTTCGGATTGGTTCCACGATTTAGACGGGTTGGATTGATTCTAATTTTTCAGAAACCGTAGATAACGGATTGGTCCTGGTTTTACTCCAATCCGGTCCAATTTGGACCATGCTCACCCCTATCTTTAATGTACTTTTCCTAATAGATGAAAATCTCTCCCCTAGATCGCTTCACTTGGATCCCAAGAAAATACTTCATAAGACCTAAGTCAGTCATCTCAAATTCTTCCAACATACTCTTTTGGAAATCTTCAACCATCTTTGTGTTTGTGCCCAAATAAATTAAGTCATCAACATATAAACAAATTATCAGAAAGTCTCTCTTACTCTCACTCTTCACATAGAGTGAAGGTTCACTTGGGTTTCTTTGAAAACCTTTTTGGTAGAAATACCCACCAATCTTGCTATTCAGGCTCTAGGTGCTTGTTTCAAGCCATAGAGTGCCCTCCGAAGTCGGTATACTTTGTCTTCTTTTCCTTGCACTTCATAGCCTTGTGGCTGCTCCACATATACTTTTTCTTCAAGCTCTCCATTAAGGAAAGCTGATTTAACATCCAGTTGGTACACTTTTAGTTCCAATTGGGTTGCTAATGCAAGAACAATCTAAATAGTTTCCATGCGAGCAATTGGCGCAAACGTTTCATTGAAGTCAATTCCAGGCTGTTGAGACTAGCCCTTTGCTACAAGCCTTTCTTTGTGCTTTTGAATGGATCCATCTTCCTTGAATTTAGTCTTGTAAATCCACTTCAATCCTATAACATCTTTTCCATTTGGCAAGTCCACAAGCTCCCAAGTTTTGTTCTTTTCTATGGTGGCAATCTCATCATCCATCGTATTTCTCCATATATTTTCCTTGGTGGCTTCTTAAAGTTGTTTGGTTCACAAGTAAAGAAAGCAACATCACATGATTCATAAATGTCTCTTAAAGAACGCACCTTTATTGGTGGTGATTCTGAACTTTCTTCATTTGAGGAACTTGGGGCCAATGATCTAGCCGGACTTGAATTTGGAGTTGGAGTGTGATGAGGTTCTTCTTCTTGGCTTGTTGTTGGTTCCAAAAACTCATATGTCATTGGTGCTTGAGATGAACTTTCCTCCCAACTCCAAGTAGCCATTTCATCAAACACAACATCTCTTGAGACTATCAGCTTGTTTGTCTTTGGATCAAACAAACGGTATCCTTTGGACTCATCGCTATAGCCAATGAAAATGAGTTTTTCTCCTTTTCATCAAATTTGTCTCTATCTTGAGAAGGAATTAAGGAATACGCTATGCAGCAGAAGACTTTTAAATGATCAATCACCGTCGGCTTCCTTTTGTTCCATGCTTCAAAAGGTGTTTCGTTGCGAACAGCTTTTGTGGGCTATTGATTGAGAAATATAGATTGTTGAACTAACAGCTTTAGCCCAAAACTTGTTGGGGGAGACCTTTGCCCTTTAGCATACTTCAAGCCATCTCTACAATGGTACGATTTTTTCTTTCTGCAATGCCATTTTGCTACGGACTTCTTCTAATAGTGAGTTGCCTTTGAATTCTATTTTTCTTACAATACTCCATGAATGGAATGTAGATAAATTCTCCTCCACAATCTGTTTGTAGAGTCTTTATTTCATGCCCACTCTGTTTTTCTACAAGAGCTTTGACATATAGAAAAGCAGATTATAACTCAGACTTTTGAGCAAGAAAGAAAATCCACATCATTCTTGTGTACTCATTAACAAGGAGAATGAAATATCTTTTATTGCCCAGTGATGAAGTCCTTGTGTAACAACCCTCGTACTGATTACCGTTAAACCACTGAATTATGTACTGATCATTGCTAAACTGAACTGAATAATCTGGTAATTGGATTAACTGAGTTACTGAATAAACCGATTGAAATCGAAACTGAAATTGAATAAGTTTGTCTATTGAATTGCATATTGCATCTGTTTGATTGATTGATTATCTGTTTGAATTCGTGTGTTTAACTGCTAATTGAAGGCCTTATCGCGGCCGGCCGAAGAGAACCGTTTAGTGTTTTGTAATCAGTAGAATATTTGTGATTTAATGGTATATTTATCTGAAAATTGATTAGGAATGATTAAACTAGATTAAAATGAGTTAATTAAAGAGTTGACTTAATTACAATTGCCATTGAGTGGCTTTGTTTATTCTTGTCATTGTAGAGCCTTATACACTTAATTAAACATTCTCAGCCCTATTCTTGCACCAACCGAATTAGAGAGAGAGAGTGAGAGATTTAGAGTGAATTCACTTGTTCTTGAGGAATTGCTCTTAGACTTGAAGGATTTAAGCATAGATTGCATATTGAGCTCCACACCTTGATTGAAGACTTAAGGTAGGAATTCTCCCTACATTCTTGTGTTTAGCTTGTTCTTGCATGATTCATGCTCCATTGTAGGATTAAACCATGATATTTGCTCATAAATGGTTGAATTGGAGCTCCATTGTTACATGCATGCTTGAATTAGTGCATTGTGAAGTTGATTTCATGGTGGATTGTACATGCATGTCCATGTTTAAGCCATAGTCCATGTTTTCAGTTTGTTTTCCAGTTATTGAGCTCCATTGAGCAAGAATGAAAGCTTGATTTTGGTTTAAAGATCATGCATTTCATGTTTTGAAAGTGTTCTTGAAAATGGGTTTGAAAATGGCTTGAATTGACTCACCTTTGGCCCTTGCATGTGTAAATTGGTTTTTGAAACTTGTTGTATATTGAATTGGATGTATTTTCCAGAATTTGGGCCAAGAGGTGAGTTTTGAGTTGTGAATGCTTGGTTTGAGCTTGGAAGGCAAATCTGGAAATTCCAGATTTGGCTTCTTCGCTCGAGCGAAGGATTCCTCGCTCGAGCGAGCACCTTTATTCAGGGCTCCGCTCGAGCGAGCATCGAGCGTGGTATCGCGCGTAAAATTCGAGCATCCAGTACTTTTACTGTTCATCAGATCGCTCGAGCGAAGGATTGTTCGCTCGAGCGAAGCCTTTGATTTTGAAGCTCGCTCGAGCGAAGGAAGGCTCGCTCGAGCGAGAGCCTATTTTCAGCAACTTTTGAAAAATGCCTTCCAACTGTATTTTTGCATCCTCATCTCATCCTAGGCATTCTTAGGCCTAGTTTAAGACATCTTAATGAGGATTTAGACGTAGAACCACACCGAGGAAATTTAGGGATTTAATTATCACCCTTTCCGACTGTGAAACTTAGTGTGGTTCTATTTGTTAACTGTTTAGGGTTGGCTCGGGGACGCGCTCTAGCTGCTATTAGCCCAATCACTGTGAGTAACAATTGTGTAAAGATATGTTCAAAATGACTATCTTTTGAATACTGAACTGAACTGTTTACTGAACTGGAATTATTTACTGAATGAATGTATGTCCTTTATTTCTGAACTGTATTGTGGCATCCTTAGCACTACTGTTACTGACTGTTACTGTTACAGAGATCTCTGTCGGTTCCCTTGTGGAACCATACTGTTTACTGAATGACTGGCCATCATTACTGTTCGGTCTTTTTGACCTACTGTTACTGTTATGCTAACGGATGTACCACATATGACTGTTTATGTACTGAACAACTGTAACTGATTGAAATGAATGATTTCATTACTGTAAGGACATTACATTCTTAACCTCTTTATACATTATGTTATTCACTGGGCTTTAGCTCACTGTTTATATATATATGTAGGTTCTCAGCAGCCAGACCAGAGCTAGGAGCGTGGGTTGGTCCCCAGTTTTGTCAAGCCAGCCTATGTGCCTCACCGTGAGGTTCCGTGTTGCCGTGTGATGGCCTTGGGATTTTGTTTTAAGTTTTTCCCATCGGTCTCCTCACTGTTTTGTATTGACCTAACGGATTGTATAGACTGTTTACTGTTTACTGTACTGTTATCGAGGGGTTAAGTCCCCGTACTGAATGTTGTATCTGACTGTATATAGACCGTACTGTTTGAACTGTATGAATGCATGAAAAATGTTTTTGGCATACAGATTTTCACAGCTCAATGGACACTAGTTATTTACTGTATTGGCTTCCGCCAGGCCCTGAACTCTGTTATACTGTATTACTGTTAAGCAGGCCTTCGGTAATCACGGATTACTGGCCGGTTACGGTGCTAAACCCATAGGGCCGGGTTTGGGTCGTGACAGAGTGGTATCAGAGCGATACTTAACCACGAGTTATACCGCACACACGTGTCCAAATGAGCTATAGGGTGTCCTAGAAAAGCAATTAGGGCATCTCATGAATTTGAAAAGTGTGTGCTTATGACTGATTGATTAAGTGTTAAATGTTAAACTGTCTAATTGTACAACTGCCTATAATGATAACTGTTATAACTGTTTATAGTGAAATGGATAACATAAACACTGCAAATGAAACTGGATCATCATCCTCTGAGGCCAGAATGGCCAGACTTGAACTAATGATGGGCTGATAATTGAAAGACTGGATCAACAACAGAACCAACCGCCCCCACCTCCTCCTCCTCCGGTGCAACCGGAACAGAATGTGCAAAATGTGAATGCAAATGAGGAGGATATTATTGCTCTTACCCAGAAATTCAGCAAGCTAAAACCGCCATCCTTTCAGGGAGGCCTTGAACCATTGAAGGCTGAAGCTTGGGTACTTGAAACAGAAAAATTTTGAAGTTTTCCGTGCTCCGAACAACAAAGTACTGTTAGCAACCTTCACCCTTCAAGAAGAAGCAAGAAGGTGGTGGATGTTGACCCGCGATGCAAACTATTATGACTTGGGCTCAGTTCAAGGAGTCCTTCTTTGAAAAGTACTTTCCCAGTGCATCGAGACAGAAAAGTGACGGAGTTTGAACATGACAGGGCAATGTCTGTTGCCGAGTATGAGAAGAAATTACGAACTTGCTAGGTATGCACCACATGGTGGACACCGATTATAAGAAGGCCAGGAGGTTTGAAGGGTGGCCTAGTGTTGCTATACAGGACCGATAAATGTTGAAATTGCCAACTTATGTGGGTGTTCTCGACGGGCTTGATGGCCGAGACAAATATTGAAGCAGTGAAAAACTGAAACACCAACAACTGAGTGGCAAGGAAAAAGGCAGGGTTTCAAATTCAAGAAAGGCAAGCATAACCCAGCAAACAAGAAACAGAATACGGGGTCGACAACTAGCCCCAGCCAAGGGAGTGGATTTACTCCACCCTGCTCCATATGTGGCAACAAGCACAAAGGGGTTTGCTATCAGATTTCTGGAGCTTGTTTCAGGTGTGGCAAGGTGGGCCACAGAATTAAAGACTGTCCCTCTGCCCCGCAATCCAGTAGTAAAGCTGCACCGAGCGTAGCAGCATCAAATGTAGCACCGAAGCCTAACCCCAAAGCTACCGGGAAAGAGCCTATGAGGCAGGGCCGAGTGTTTGCCCTAGTACCGGGAGACGTGCAGAATACCGAGACTGTTGTGTCAGGTATCCTCTCTATTGTGCTCAAAATGCATATGTATTGATTGATTCGGGGTCTACACATTCTTATGTGTCACATGCTTTCTCACGAAAATTGAATAGACCCTTAGAACCTATGAATTACTTGTTAGCAGTATCATCACCTGTTGGGGGATCCATGACATGTGCATATATGTATCCTGCTTGTGAGATTATTGTTGGGGATATGCATCTGTTTATTGATTTACTGCCATTGAATATCGATCATTTTGATGTAATATTGGGGATGGATTGGTTACAAAAGTATCATGCCACTATAGACTGTGTAACAAAACAAGTAGTTTTCCGTCCACCGGGCTTACCGGAATTTGTGTTTAATGGAATTGGAGTAGTACCCCCACCGTATCTGATTTCTTCTGTAAAAGCTGTTAGACTGATTAGAAAGGGGTGTAAAGGATATCTGTGTTCTGTGTTGACTGTGCCTACTGATGATAGTGTTAAAACTGATATGAATTGTATTCCTATAGTCAGAGAATTCCCAGATGTGTTTCCAGATGAATTGCCAGGGGATTTGATTGACAGGGAAATTGAATTTACTGTGGATGTGATTCCGGGTACACAGCCGATATCGAAAGCTCCTTACAGAATGGCTCCAACTGAACTGAAGGAATTGAAAGTGCAATTGCAGGAACTGTTAGACAAAAAGTTTATCAGACCCAGTACTTCACCGTGGGGTGCACCTGTTCTGTTTGTAAAGAAGAAAGATGGCTCATTGAGACTGTGCATTGATTACCGCGAACTGAACAAGGTAACTGTAAAGAATAAATATCCATTGCCACGTATTGATGATTTATTTGACCAGTTACAGGGTGCACAAGTGTTTTCCAAGATTGATCTTAGATCGGGGTACCATCAATTGAAGGTTAAACCGGGAGATATTGATAAGACTGCTTTTAGAACAAGGTATGGACATTATGAATTTTTAGTTATGCCATTCGGAGTCACGAATGCCCCAGCTGCATTTATGGACCTTATGAACAGAATTTTTAAACCGTACCTTGATGATTTCATTGTAGTATTTATTGATGACATCCTGATTTATTCTAAGACTGTTGAAGAACATGAACACCATCTAAGACTTGCCCTGCAGACCTTAAGAGAACAGAAATTGTATGCTAAACTGTCTAAATGTGAATTTTGGCTTGATCATGTGATGTTTTTGGGGCATGTTATTAGCAAGGATGGAATTTCTGTTGATCCGCAGAAAATTGAAGCTGTAGTGAACTGGCCTAGACCAACGAATGTAACCGAAGTCCGAAGCTTTTTGGGATTGGCTGGATATTACAGAGATTTGTAAAGATTTCTCCAAGATTGCCTTACCACTGACTCAGTTGACACAGAAGGGGACATCATTTGACTGGACTGACCAGAGGGAATCAGCATTCCAAGAATTGAAAACCGACTTGTGACTGCACCGGTTCCTGACTCTACCTCAGGTACAGATGGTTACACTGTTTTTAGTGATGCTTCTCATAAGGGTTTGGGATGTGTTTTAATGCAGAATGGGAGAGTTATTGCTTATGCTTCCCGACAGTTGAGACCGCATGAAAAGAATTACCCAACCCATGATCTTGAACTTGCTGCAGTGGTTTTTGCATTGAAAATTTGGCGTCACTATTTGTATGGGGCGACATGTGAAGTATACACCGACCACAAGAGCCTGAAGTATTTCTTCACCAGAAAGAACTGAATATGAGACAGCGGAGATGGCTTGAACTGATCAAAGATTATGACCTACAGATTCTGTACCATCCGGGAAAAGCCAATACCGTTGCCGATGCTTTGAGCCGAAAATCGATTGGGAACATAGCCTGTTTGCTGACGGGCAGAAAGAATTGCTTCATGATCTGGAAAAGTCTGAGATTGAAATTGTTTTGAGGAACAAGGTGGAACCTTAGCTGCCATTACTGCTCAACCAGCATTGATTGAAGAGATTAAGGAGAAACAGCAACTGGATGATTTCTTGAAAAAGGTTATGAAGAAAAAGATTCAAAACCGAGACCGGGGTTCAAATTTGACAACAATGTACTGAAATTTCAAGATAGACTGTGTGTACCAAATGACACTGAATTGAAAAGAAGAGTTCTCCAAGAAGGCCACATTCGAAGTTTTCTATTCACCCGGGGAATACGAAAATGTATCAAGATCTGAAACAGAATTTCTGGTGGCCGGGAATGAAGAAAGATTGCGATTTGTGTCCAAGTGTCTTCATTGCCAACAAGTCAAAGAACATCACGACCTGCCGGATTACTGCAACCCTTACCCATACCAGAGTGGAAATGGGAGCATATCACGATGGATTTTATCGGGATTACCTCGCTCCAGGAAAGGTATGGATTCTATTTGGGTTATTGTTGATAGACTGAAATCTGCACACTTCTACCTGTCAAGACAATCTATAATGCGGATAAATTGGCTGTTATCTATATTGATGAAATTGTTAGATTGCACGGAGTGCCTGTGTCTATTGTTTCTGACAGGGATGCGAAGTTTACATCGAGGTTCTGGCAAAGCCTACAGACTGCATTGGGTACTGAATTGAGGCTGAGTAGCGCCTATCATCCTCAGACAGATGGGGACAGTCAGAAAGGACCATCCAAACTTTAGAGGATCTACTGAGAATGTGTGTCCTTGATTTCAAGGGAAACTGGGAAAGTCATTTGCCGTTGGCTGAATTCGCCTACAACAACAGCTACCATTCGAGCATTGGTATGGCGCCTTTCGAGGCATTGTATGGCAGAAAGTGTAGATCTCCAATTTGCTGGGCAGAAGTTGGAGATGGGCCTTTGCTTGGGCCCGAGTTGTATGAGACGACTGAAAAGATCAAACTGATACAGCAAGATTGAAAAAACGCACAGAGTAGACAGAAAAGTTATGCGGATGTTAGAAGACGGGATAGAGAGTATGAAGTGGGTGATCACGTTTGTGAAAGTGACACCAATGAAAGGCCAGACTCGTTTTGGAGTCAAAGGCAAATTAGCGCCGCGGTATGTCGGACCGTATGAGGTGATTGAGAAAATCAATCCGGTGGCGTATCAAGTTGCACTTCCTCCTGAAATGGAGCATATGCATAACGTCTTCCACATTTCGATGTTGAGAGACTATCTTCGAGATCCGTTTCATGTGATTGAGCCTACCCGTATCGTGTTGAGTGATGACTACACTTACGAGGAACGGCCTATACAGATTGTAAACCGACGGATCAAGAAACTGAGAAACAAAGAGATCCCACTAGTGAAAGTTGACTGGCAGAATCATGGTGGTGTGTATGCCACTTGGGAAAGGGAAGATGACATGGCGAAAAGATATCCTGATTTGTTCCCACTGAACCCTGTTTTCTTCCAAACTGAAGGTAACTCGAGTTTAGAGGACTAAACTCCTTATAAGGAGGGGAGACTGTAACAACCCTCGTACTGATTACCGTTAAACCACTGAATTATGTACTGATCATTACTAAACTGAACTGATAATGACTGGTAATTGGATTAACTGAGTTACTGAATAAACCGATTGAAATCGAACCTGAAATTGAATAAGTTTGTCTATTGAATTGCATATTGCATCTGTTTGATTGATTGATTATCTGTTTGAATTCGTATGTTTAGACTGTTAATTGAAGGCCTTATCGGCGGCCGAATTAGGAACCGTTTAGTGTTTTGTAATCAGGAGAATATTTGTGATTTAATGATATACTTATCTGAAAATTGATTAGGAATGATTAAATTAGATTAAATGAGTAATTAAAGAGTTGGACTTAATTACAATTGCCATTGAGTGGCTTTGTTTATTCTTGTCATTAGAGCCTTACACTTAATTAAACATTGATCAGCCCTATTCTTGCTCCACCGAATTAGAGAGAGAGAGGAGAGATTAGAGTATTCACTTTTCTTGAGGCTTGCTTAGACTTGAAGATTTAGATAGATTGCAATTGAGCTCCTACCTTGATTTCAAGACTAAGGTAGGAATGTCTCCCTACATTCTTGTGTTTAGCTTGATTCTTGCATGATTCATGCTCCATTGTAGGATTAAACCATGATATTTGCTCATAAATGGTGAATTGGAGCTCCATTGTTACATGCATGCTTGAATTAGTGCATGTGAAGTTGATTTCATAGTGGATTGTACATGCATGTCCATGTTTAGGCCATAGTCCATGTTTTCAGTTTGTTTTCCAGTTATTGAGCTCCATTGAGCAAGAATGAAAGCTTGATTTTGGTTTAAAGATCATGCATTTCATGTTTTGAAAGTGTTCTTGAAAATGGGTTTGAAAATGGCTTGAATTGACTCACCTTTGGCCCTTGCATGTGTAAATTGGTTTTTGAAACTTGTTGTATATTGAATGTGGATGTATTTTCCAGAATTTGGGCCCAAGAGGTCGAGATTTAAGTTGTGAATGCTTGGTTTGAGCTTGGAAGGCAAATCTGGAAATTTCCAGATTTGGCTTCTTCGCTCGAGCGAAGGATTCCTCGCTCGAGCGAGCACCTTTATTCAGGGCTCCGCTCGAGCGAGCATCGAGCGTGGTATCGCGCGTAAAATTCGAGCATCCAGTACTTTTACTGTTCATCAGATCGCTCGAGCGAAGGATTGTTCGCTCGAGCGAAGCCTTTGATTTTGAAGCTCGCTCGAGCGAAGGAAGGCTCGCTCGAGCGAAGAGCCTATTTTCAGCAACTTTTGAAAAATGCCTTCCAACTGTATTTTTGCATCCTCATCTCATCCTAGGCATTCTTAGGCCTAGTTTAAGACATCTTAATGAGGATTTAGACGTAGAACCACACCGAGAAAATTTAGGGATTTAATTATCACCCTTTCGATTGTGAAACTTAGTGTGGGTTCTATTTGTTGACTGTTTAGGGTTGGCTCTCGGGACGCGCTCTAGCTGCTATTAGCCCAATCACTGTGAGTAACAATTGTGTAAAGATATGTTCAAAATGACTATCTTTTGAATACTGAACTGAACTGTTTACTGAACTGGAATTATTTACTGAATGAATGTATGTCCTTTATTTCTGAACCGTATTGTGGCATCCTTAGCACTACTGTTACTGACTGTTACCGTTACAGAGATCTCTGTCGGTTCCCTTGTGGAACCATACTGTTTACTGAATGACTGGCCATCATTACTGTTCGGTCTTTTTGACCTACTGTTACTGTTATGCTAACGGATGTACCACATATGACTGTTTATCGTACTGAACAACTGTAACATTGATTGAAATGAACTGATTTCATTACTGTAAGGACATTACATTCTTAACCTCTTTATACATTATGTTATTCACTGGGCTTTAGCTCACTGTTTATATATATATGTAGGTTCTCAGCAGCCAGACCAGAGCTAGGAGCGTGGGTTGGTCCCCAGTTGTGTCAAGCCAGCCTATGTGCCTCACCGTGAGGTTCCGTGTTGCCGTGTGATGGCCTTGGGATTTTGTTTTAAGTTTTTCCCATCGGTCTCACTGTTTTGTATTGACCTAACGGATTGTATAGACTGTTTACTGTTTACTGTACTGTTATCGAGGGGTTAAGTCCCCGTACGGAATGTTGTATCTGACTGTATATAGACCGTACTGTTTGAACTGTATGAATGCACGAAAATGTTTTGGCATACAGATTTTCACAGCTCAATGGACACTAGTTATTTACTGTATTGGCTTCCGCCAGGCCCTGAACTCTGTTTTATTGTATTACTGTTAAGCAGGCCTTCGGTAATCACGGATTACTGGCCGGTTACAGTGCTAAACCCATAGGGCCGGGTTTGGGTCGTGACACCTTGTAAGACCACAAATATCAGCATGCACTAGCTCTAATGGAGCTTTGGTTCTCTATGAAGTCTTGGGAAATGGAAGTCTATGCATCTTCTCATATATGCAACCTTCACAGACTTGATTTCTCCTTTCAATTGGAGGGAGTCCAATCACCATGTTCCTTTGCTTGAGCAATTACCACCCTCTATAATTCAAGTGGCCATATCTTAAGTGCCACAAGAAGGTTTTGTCAAGACTTTCACTTTTGAAAGCAACTTTCTTGACTAGTGGCATAACAAGAGGAAAAACTTTGTTTTGGCTCATTTCAATGATTGCCACTGTGAGATTGTTTTTCTTGTCTACTATTTTGCATTTTCCATCTTCAAAAAACACTAAATAGCCTTTTTGCAAGAGTTGTCCAACACTTAAGAGATTTTGAGTAAGATTTGGAACATAAAGAACATCACCAATGAGTTTTTTGTTACCTTCCTTTGTGTTGACAGCAATGACTCCCTTACCTTCAATACTTTGAAGCTTTCCATCTCCAAGTTTTACTTGTGAAGTGATATTTTGGTCAAGCTCCACAAAGATATCATGTCATATGGTTACTGCAACTACTGTCCAGGTACCAAACTTGTTGAGATTCATGTTGAACACTCATACAAGAGAATAGGTGGTCAAGCTCATCTTTTGAAAAATTTGCTTTGTCATTTTCCTTCTTCTTTTGAAACCAACAATCCCTTTGAGAATGGTTAGGATTTCTGCATTTCTTGTACTTCAATAGACAGTCTTTTGTTTCACGATAAGACTTTTTGCAAATACAGCAGCGAGAGATAAAGTTACTAGTTTGATGCTGGGAATTTTCTTCTCTTTCTTTTGCTTTCCATTACCTTCATTTTGATTGTACTGGCCTTTTCCTTTCTTTTGGAATGAGCCCCCCTTTTCTATTGCTCCGATTTATTTGTCTTCTTGTTGGAGCAGTTGAGTTTGGATTGGAATGCTTGGTCCAAAGGTTGGCTTGGTGAACTATTTATTCTTTGCTCATGTGCTTGAAGAGAACTCATTAGCTTATGCAAAGTATAAGATGAAAGATCTTTAGATTCCTCTATGGATGCAACAACATGATCAAATTTTTGAGGTAGACTTCGGAGAACCTTTTGAACTATCTTCTTGTCTTCAATGGTATCTCCATAGCTTTGAATTTGATTAACAACTTCAACAACTTTGGCGAGAAATTCTTGGATGGACTCACTTTCTTTCATAACCATGTTATCAAATTCTCTCCAAAGAAATTGCAGCTTTATAGAAATTACTTTGTCATTCCGTTAAAATTCATTCTTCAAGATATCCCAAGCTTGTTTTGATTTATCAGCACCAAAGATTCGAGGGTAAATGGATTTTCTTACCCTTGTTGAATATACCGAAGTGCACTTGCATCTTTATTGACATTTTCTTTGTATAGCTTCTGTTGTGCATCACTCCAATTAGATGAACTCCCGGCTGGAGGTTGTTCTAAATAAGTGCTCTCGACTACTTCCCAAAGATCTTGAGAGATGAAAATTGTCTTCATTTGGCTACTCCAATAGTCATAGTGTTCTCCTCCAAAGATGGAAATTTGGTTTGGAGAGTATGCAAATACAGTTGGAACATGTGAGACTGCCATTTGAATTGATCTGGAGATATTTTGGAAATGAATAGGATTAGAAAGAATGGTTGGAAATGAATGCTTTGATACCAAATTTGTTGGGACAACGGAAGTGTGAATGGATTAAGATATAAATCAAAAAGGTTGTGGATGAAAGCAAGAGTGAAAAACTATATTAAAGTGTTGCAGATTTTCATTAAATAAGGGGCTAAATTACAGATTAGAAAAATACTTGAAAAACATATATATAAACTCCCCTGATTTGATTCAAAACGTTGCTGGTGCCTCGGGTTCTTTTCCAACTCTGTTTCTGTTGCTACACCTTTTGCTGCTGCACAAAGGATTGTTTGAGAACTTTGGGATGTTTTTCTGATGGCTTAAACTGCAGGAAGATCAACACCACTATTTTATACTTGGAAGTAAATGCTTCAGAAAATTCTGCTCATTGACTTTTGCCTTCTTCCAAGCTCTAGGGAGATGAACCAACACCTAGAACTTATTAATTCTCCTTGGCAGATATTTCCAAAGAGTAGACTTCTAGAATATTCATCAAATAATCTTCTTAGAAATTACAAATTATCTTTCAACATTTTCTTTGTGGGTGTTTAGTGAAGCATTGGTCTTCAATGGGTCGCTTTAGAGTGATGGAGTTGGATCCTCAATAGCGAAGTTGGGTCTTTAATGGGCATGGTGCAAGCAGTTTCTTTGCTCAGAGGGGAGTTTCATGTTTCCGGCGGTGGGTTTTCCTTGTGGGTGGTGGATCTTCTTTAATGAATGGTGGTCAGCAGAGGTGAAGCACAGTGGTGCTTGCGGTGACGTTCGCGGTGGTGGTTGGGTGAGACAACATGGACATAAGGTAGTGGGAATGGGAGGCGGAGCAGGCCTGGGAGGTGCATGCGGATGTGGAACAGCGGGATGGGTTGCTCTTCGGCATGGGATGTTCTTGGGGGTTGTGGAACAATGTTTTAGGTAGTGTGTTTAGGGACGTGCAATGTTATTTAGGATGTATGCAGTCCTAGGAATTGTTTCAGTGTGGTATCGGTGTTGTTGGGTGTGGGTGAGTTTCAAGAATTTGATTTGTAGTTTCGATCTTTTAAAAAGAAAAAAAAAATTTGTGAGATCAAGGGATTGGTTGTAAGGATGCGAGTTGCAATAGTAAGAGGGTTTGCACTATTTGAAACTCTCTCAATGCATTTTTTTTCTTGTATCTTTAAAATTTCATATTTTTAATAAAAAGTTTTATTTTACCGATCAAACAAATAATAATAAATAATAATAAATTAAGGAAATGTCTTTAATCCATACCACTATCCTTTATATTATTTTGGTACTCTTTTTTGTTAGTCTCGTCCTAAGTCCATAACAATAATTTGAATCGATCATCTTGTATAGGCTTAGTAATAAAAATGTTGATCAAAAAATTAATTTCATCAGATATTACTAGACACGTAAACAAGAATTATATATTTAGCAGCAATGAATTTAAACTTAAAGCATCCATTTAAATAAATAGTTAATTTTTTATCTATTCATCAATATTAATGAAATTAGTTTTTTGTATAGACAGTTTTCACTGCAAGATTTAAGAGTTGAATGGTTCAGAATTATCATTGTGGGTTTAAAATGGGATCTAAGCAATAAATATGAAGTATATGATGAGATTATCAAGCATCAAGCATTACAGATGATAAGAGATCAATCAAGTGCAAACTTAGATCAAAGAGATTCAGCAGAGCACATACACTAGTAATCAAGAGCTGCAGCTAAATCCACGAGGATCAACTGTAGCTATTCTATCCTCACAACAAGTTGTTGTAACGGTTTTACACTATGTTTGGGAATTTAGGAGTGAAAATAAAAGAAATGATTACTTAAGTTATAAGAGAAAAGAAAAGAAAAGAAAAGAAATAATTGTGATTTCTCTCCTTCTTGTTTGGTTAGATTTCATAAGAGAAAAGAAAAGAAACTATTTATATTATATACCAAATAACTTTTTTATATTGTCAATTATTTTATTTCTTTTATTTTACAGGGGACAAAATTGGTACTATGAAAATATAAGAATTTGTTAATTTATTTTCTCTCCCAATCTCTCCACTTTTTGGAAGATTGAAAAAAGAGAGTTATAAGAGAAATAGGTTTCTTTCCGTTTCTCCCCATTTCTCTTCACTTAAGTTATCCAAACAAGTAAGAGAAATAGATATCTCTCTATTTCTTTTCTTTTCTTTTCTCTCCAAATCACTCAATCCAAACATAGTGTTAGTTAGTTAGTATAGTTAGAGATAATATAGATACACTATCATTCTCTTGTATATAAGGAATAAAACAACTGTGTACCAATATAGTCAATTAAGATATTTTTACACTTCTCCAAAGTTCTTCATGGTATCAGAGCACTTGCTCCAATGAGTCAAGGTTCTTTAAAGGTTCTTCACTGGCGTCAATGGTGGCTTCTTCCTCGACTCTTCCATCCAATCTCACTCTTTTAATCTCCAATCAAACTCATTTGTTATAGTTAAGTTAAATCCAACTGACTATATTGTATGAAAAAAATCAGTTTCAAAACATATTCAGAGCTACAAATTTGCCGAGTTATGTTGATGGATCCTCTATTTATCCATTTGCAACAGTTAGAGATTCAAGTGGAAATGATGTAGATAATCTTGATTTCTTCAATTGAAAGCAATTCGACTCTCATCTGTTAAGTTGTATTACAGTAACTTTAACACCATTTGTGTTTACATCAGTTTTTGTTGTTCAACTTGTAGTGAAGTATGGTCTTTTTTGGCCAAATGGTTCACCTCTCTTTCAAGATCTCACATTTATCAACTTAAGAACAGGCTTAACAGCATTTCAAAGAAATCTTCTTTAATGGATAAGTACTTGCATCAGATCAAGACTATCACAGATCAGTTGGCTCTTGCAGCCTCTCCTATTGATGTAGAAGATCTTGTTCTTGTTGCCTTAAATGATCTTCCAACAGAATATAATGCCTTGAAGACCATTATTTTCACGATCCAAACCTGCCCCAATAGGTTTAGTGCCGTAACCGGCCAGTAATCCGTGATTACCAAATGCTTGCTTAATGACAATAATACAATATAAAGGGGCTGGCGGAAGCTAACCAATAAATTAAAAAAAAATTAAAAATAAATAAATAAATAAAAGAATGTCCAATGAGCTGTGAGGACTTGAATTCAAATAAATTTTCATTTACATAGCCATATTCAAAACTATTTATGCCATAAAACATATATAAAACAAAACACAAGTTAGGAAATTAACCCCATCATCAAAATACTATTAACAATAGTCTTAAACATTCTTTTCACTTAACACTCTAAAAGGATGAATTTGAACCACCCAAAAAGCCTTGACACAACCAGGTTCGGAACCTCGCTATGAGGCACAATAGCTGGTTTGACAAAATAAGGATTCAGGTCGGCGCCACCAGCTTTGGTCCGGTGCTCGGTCACCTACATATAAAATAAACTATGAGCTAAAGGTCAGTGAATAACAAATGTGTAAAGAGGTGAAGAATGATGTTCTTACAGTCTTTGAAATAATCGATTTCAATCAATATCTTTCGTCAATCAATTGTTCAATCATTCGACTCAATCAATTATTTTCAATTTGTAGACACCCCATTTTTTACGGCCCTTACGACTTGGACACCATTGCATGCACACCCGATGATGAGATTACATGCTCGCCAAGTGCTCGAAGCCCTCAGCGAAATGCCACAACTTTGAGCCTTTTAAACTTTGTACACCTGTTGCCTCATTCTTGGACTAACCTTTGGTTTTTGAGCCTGCAGCCTCTGGTGGCCTGCCGACCACCCTTTTTGGGCTGCCGGCCATCACTTCTTGGTTGCCGGCCTACTGCCGACCATTGATGTGGCTTGCCGGCCACCAGTGTATTTTGCAGATATTTTATGCCAACTGTACCAGCTGTTTGCACAGATGCATGCATTTTCACCCACGTATAGGGCTGGATCTCCTTGAGGAAATTTCATGTTTTCTATATATATAGGGACCCTCTCTCTCTCTCTCTTGTAGCAAGGTTAGAAAATTTTGAACTCAAAATTTTTTCTCTCTCTACAATTCTTTCTCTCTCTCTATAAATTCTCTACACTTTTGACTACAATTCTTTAACCTTTGCCTATACACCCTTAACCAAATCTCACCATCTTTGAGCCGAGGTATTTTGAGCTTGGTTTGAGCTCTAGAGGGTGTTGTTTGCTTGGTTTTGTTGCTTGTAGTTGCTGTTCTCTTCAAAGGTATAAGACTTTGCTTGTAGCTTTGTTTTATTTGCTTCTATTCCTACTATTTTTTCCATTGTTTTGGGATGTCAAAACTATGTGTTTTTTTGGGCTGAAGCTTGGGTTTAAGGCCATTAAAGGTTGAGGGGTTGATAGCCCTTCTTTGTACCTTATTTTGAAGGCCTTTGCCCTTGTGTTTCCTACTCTTTTACTATCTTTTTCCAAGTTTTTAAACACTGATTTTTAGAGCTATTTCAGTGGCCAAAATCATGCTTTGAAGTCCAAATTTGGAGGGGTTAGCCTCCTCTCCTTGTGTCTTGCTTACTAGCCTAAGTTGTGCCATGTTTTAGCATTGTAATCTAGCTTTTTTTAGCTCAATTCTAGCATGTTTTAGGATATATTTTAGCCTGTTTTAGCACTGTTTTGGGTTGTAGTTTGCATTTGAGCTTTGTTTTGCATGCTTCTAGTGTAATAGTCCTCATAAGCTTGATGTTTTAGGTCTTAGACATCACTTATTTGAGTTGATAGCACTTATTTTTGGCTTTTCATACTTCATTTCAGCACTAATAATCTCTGCAACCTCCCTCCTTTCTTGGCTTTTAATTTTGCGTTGAAAGTGGTTTCAAGTCACTTGCTTGCCCAAGTATGAGATTGAGGTTTCATACTTAATGGTTTAATCCCTTAGAGGGTTCATTACCAACGGTATGATACTTCTTTCATGCCCAAAGCAACTTGTGTTTTGAACCCTCTTTCCATTAGAGGACTTTAATTCATCATTGGACTTAATTGAATTAAAGAATGGTTGGTAAATTAAAATGAGTAACTAAAACTTGGGACTAAAAGCAAGCAAGATAATATTTGGTTGTGTTCAATCGAACGTTAATCAAACACATGGAAGCTTGAACCATTTCATACTTGCTAGTGATGAAATGATTCAAGTCTCCAAGGTCAACTTCTTCCCTTGATCATTCATGAAAGGGAGGAGGCTTGTGTCTTGTTTTACATTTATTGAACTTGCACACTTGGTTTCAACAAGCCATCATGCAGTGAAATTGCATCCATTGATGGTTTGTGAACCAAAGCTTGTTACTCCTTTGATTTTCCCATAAAAATGAGAGGTAGGTTGTGCAAACAAACCATTGAAATACCCTGTATATGCTTTGTTTATCCTCTGTTGCAGCAAGATGAACCTGGGCATCAGTGGCCGGTAGACCACCATCCATGGCCGGTAACCTTCAACCATGGCCGGCTGGTGGCCGGCAACCTTTACTAGTGGTCAGCCAATCGTTGATGCAAAACTCAACAAAGTTTTGGTAAGGCAGAGCAGAGTGAGCAGCAGTGTTGGTGTTCAATTGTGCAAACAGAGGCATTAGGAAGCAAAACGGTGGTCTTGTCGGATGACAACTGAGCGTGCGCATGCACATCCCTTGTTTCTTGAGGCGTAGTAGTTAGTTGTTTAGTTTAATCATTAATTGCACCTGCGTTGTAATTATTTAATTAGTTAGTTAACTAGTTAATTAATTCAAGTGTTGTAATAATTAGTTAAGTAGTTTAACTATTTATTCGGTTTGTAATAATTAGCTTAATTAGCTTAGTTTAGTTTGCTAGTTAGCTTAATTCATTCGGATTCTCTTTCGTGAGAGTGCAATGTTGTAATAATGTGTATGTTTTCCAACCCCACGCCTTTCTCCCTTTTATTTACCAGCTTATGATGGTTAGATTAGGGACATCACGTTTTAACTAGCATATCGCATGTTTGCATCCATTTGTATTACATGCACCAAGGCTCGGTTCATCATTCTAACTGCATTGTTAGTTTCAATACTTATTTGAATACGTGCTTAGACCGCATGCTATTTACTTGTTTCATATGCCATATTAATAGCCGAACCGAGTAATTGCATATTGCATGTGTTGCATTAGTCATCTTGTATAAGTTAGGAATTATGCATTTTTTTTCTAGCTCTTTTGTTCATTTTGGCTTGGAGTACTAGGTGAGCCTTTACTCGCTTTAGCATATAGCATATAACATAGTATGTTAGTGTTGCCATGTTTAGCATGCTTGCCATGAGGCTAAGTGCTTAAGTGCTATAACTGCTTGAATGCCTATGGATGAAAGCTATTTGCTTGAATTGGAATAATTTGAGTAATGTTCATATGCGATCACTTTTTCAAGTGGTACATATTCGAAACAACTTTCAAAACAAACATGACTCGAGGTGTTCCAATTCTTGCAAGGTAGTCTATACTTGAGTGTGTGCGCATCACATAGTAATGCTAGCTTAATAAATTGGAACAAGAGCATATAACGTAGATAAGAATCATATCATGATTAGTAAAGGGCGATCTTTGATCGGGCGAGTGGGGGTGCTCAAATGTATTCATGACCTTCTCCCTTGTACCTAAGTTCTCGAGCCGAGACAATCTTGGTGACGACGGACACATGGCCTTTGGCACGAGCCATGGATTTTCTAAATTTCCCTAAAATAAAATATTTAGGTGGCGACTCTATATCTGGCAAAGCAGTCTAATTTTAACATTTTTGATTCAAAATCAATTTTCCAAATGATTTGCCGGATTTTGACTCTTTGGTGTTTATCTATTTCACATTGCACTTGTGAGATTAGATTCAAAACCGCGAGAGTCCAAACTGTAAGGCTTATTTCGAGTTCCCGAAAAGGGGCGCGAAAAAGGCGAGCTACACAATCATATTCATATTCATATAGGTCATACGTGGTACATTCAATAGCAACAATACAATACAATAGGTCTTAAAGACCGAACAATCAATTGAAGGCCATCATACAATAACAATAGTTCCAAGATTTAGAACTGATAGAGATCTTTGTAACAATAGCGATATCAACAACAATACACTATGGATGCCATGACTACAATTCAAAAGAGGATCATCATTCAATCGATAGAAAGTAACCATTTAGAACAATATAATTTAACGTTCAAAAAATAAATATAATTTGAACATTACAATATTATTACTCATAGTGGGCTTTTCGATACATGTACTTTTGGTTCGGCGTCCGACCTAAACAAACAAATTCAAGCTCACTAATTCAATAACATTCATATCGCTAGTCAAGTCTATTTGATTCAGTTGTTACTTATTCAATAATTATTTGTCTTTACTAATTCGGTTCTAATTTGTATTTATGCACTCTAATGCACTTGTGAGATGTCAATGATCGTGAAAACATTTTAAAACCATGAAATTGGAAGCTTAGAAAGTGGAAAAGAGAAGCGAAAAACAAGTCGGGTCCGCCCAAACAGGGCCGCACGTGCAGGGGTCCCAACCACACGTGCGGGACCTTCACCGCACTTGCTCCCGCAGGTGCATATATTTCAAAATGCATAGCAAAATTTTCCTTGTTTTCCGCACGTGTAGGGCTCCAGGCTGCACGTGCGGCAGTGTTTCAATAACAATTCGAAAACTGCTCTGTTTGAGCAGTGTGTTTCTTGCAAAAACTCTAGTTCATTCTCAAACAATTCATTACCAAAATTCATAGATACATATTGGACTTGAACCTTGACCATGGAACACAAATCAAAACTTGTAAATAATAACCAAATTGCTTGGAAAGAAATTAAATCCTCACTTTGGTATGTAATTGCATAAAACATGCAAGTGTAAACTTTTAAACTCAAACTTCCATGGAATGTCCTCATAAATGAAGAACCAAGCAAGAATTCAAATGAATGAAACCAATTATCCATGAATCATGCCATGCATGCAACTATATGAAGTTAATTTGATGAATTCTTCCATACCAAAACTTGCATGACTCAGACTCTTCATATCATGAACAAATCTTTTACTTGGACTTCAATTCATCCTCAATTAAGCTTTGATCCTTAAAGATGATGGATAACAAGTCTCTATATCAAGAATTTAAAAAGAAATTTACTTGTTGATTTATGAGAATCTAAGGCAATTTCTTTATAGGTTCTTTCTTTTCTTCCTCTCTTTTAATCTTGTTGAATTCTCAAGGTCTCTCCCTCTTCTCTCTCTACTTGTATGTCTCTCTAGGTGCAAGAAAAACCACTACACTCTTTTATTCTAGTTCAATTGATGAGCATGTAAAACACTAGGCTCAAATTAGTTAAACTAATAATTTAAGTAAAATCACCTAAGGCTAAAAAATTAATTAAAATCAATTTGACTTAACTTAATCAATCTCATCATCTTAAAATCTTAATTACACTAAATTAAATTATACTAATGTGAATTAGTCTCAAATTCGCTTAATTCTAATTGTTAAAATTAACGAATCAGACATGTTTAATTTCACTCTAACCTATCTGTCCACAATAACGCAATTTAAATAATCTCATGGCATAACAACAACCCTTAATAACATATAATCATATAATTAGCATTAAACATATAAGCATTTTAATTAATTTGCTTAATTAAGGAGGCGGTTGTTACAACTATAAGGGCACAATCTGAGCCTATTACTATGGAAGATCTCTCATCTTTTCTCTATTCTAAAGCATTGCATATTGAATCTGAGAACAAGTCTTCTTCTTCGTCAGATCTTATAGTTGCTTATATAATTACAAAAGATCAAAGTTCCAACAAATTTCAACATCAATCTAATTTCGAGGGTTTTGATCTCAATATCATGAATGAGGCACTTCTAACAAAGAAGGCAAATACTTTCATAAAGGTTCTTTTAATCATAAATGAGGTGGTGGAGGAAGACAACAACATTCTCCATCTTCATCTTCATCTTTATTTTGTCAGATTTGTGGAAAGCCTAATCACACTGCCCTGAATTATTGGTATAGGATGGATTTTTCCTATCAACCTTCATTTTTGCAATCCAAAACAGTTTTTGTTGCTTCTACTCCTTCCTCTGTACTTGCCAATTAGTATGTTGATTTAGTTGCTACCATACTCGTTACTTATGATTTGAACAATCTGCAGTAGTTTTATCCATATCATGGTAATGACCAGGTAATTGTTGGTAATGGTAGTTCAATTCCTATTCAACACACATGCCAAGGTATTCTTCTTACTCCTTTTGCTTTCAAGCTTAACAACATTCTTTATGTGCCTTCTATTTCTTCCAATCTACTTTCTGTTCGTTAACTAGCCTTTGATAATAATTGTACTATCACATTTGATGATAAGTGTTTTGTTATCTAGGACAAGAGTATCAAGACAACTCTTTATAAAGGTGTTCATACTCAAAGTCTCTACCAATTACCTTCAGCCCTATGTTCTAATAAACCAACTCAGCAGTCTTTTTTGACTTCTCTAACTGCATAACTTGCTGTTCCCATTTCTACTAACACATGGCACCACATGCTAGGTCATCCCTTAATACAGAAGTTTCAATTTTTCCTGAAGAATTTTCATTCACCTACTTCTGCTACTAGTAATATACATCTGTGCACTCATTGTGCTATGGCCAAAAGCCACAGACTTCCTTTTAATTTGTCTAATTCTACAGTAAATAAATCGTTGTCCCTCATTTGTAGTCATGTTTGGGGACCATTTTCTTCATTTAGTTTTGGCTTTAAATACTATGTTCTCTTTATAGATGACTAAAGTTCATTTGGATTTGTAAGAGTGAAGTTTTCTCTCAGTTTTAAGAATTCGAGTGTTTGTTGAAAATCAACTGGAAACAAGGCTTAAGATTTTTTGTACTGATGGTAGTAGTGAGTTCACAATAAATCAGTTTGAGTTGTATCTTAAGATGCATAGCATTTGGCATCAGTTTTCATATTCTCATACGCCTTCTTAAAATGGAGTTGCTGAAAGAAAGCATAGGCATCTTATCACTACTACCATTGCTCTTCTCTACCAATTAGCTCTTGTTTTCTCTCACTAGTTTGATGCATTAGTTATCTTTGTATTTTTGATAATTAGATTGCCTAGTTCCAAGTTGCAAAATAAAACTCCCTTTGAAATATTGTTTCACCTATCCCCTGATTTTCATTTTCTTAAAAGTTTTGGTCATAGTTGTTTTCCTTGGATTAAGCCCTATGATTCTCATAAGCTTCAACCTAGTTCCTTACCTTGTGTTTTCATTGGCACCCATCCTATTTGTTTTCATTGGTATCTTATCACTACACGGATTTGTTTTTTCCAGTGGGTCACGCATCCCAGAACTACTCTAGCTTAAACATGCTTAATTGAGAGTTTTACTAGGGATTTCACCACCCGAGAAAAGGCCTCGATATTATATAAGGGTTCAGATTTTTATTTTTATAGCCTAGGAACTCCCATTCCATTCCCGATGTAGGACATTGGGACCTCACAATCTACCGCCCTTAGGGCTGTAGGTCCCTGTGCAGTAGCCTGCCAGCTCACAAGCCCGCCCACATGCACCAAGAGACATTAGGGGCCCACACTCAGTACTCCGGAGAGTCAGCTCTGATACTATTTGTAACGTCCCAACCCTTCACATGTCATCGATATTGTCCGCTTTGGGCCACGCCCGCACGAATTTGTTCTTCTTAGTGGGTCACCCATCCCAGAACTACTCCAGCCAAAACACACTTAACTGGAGAGTTCTACTTGGGATTTCACCACCTGGGAAAAGGCCTTGATATTATATAAGGGTTCAGATTTTTACTTTTATAACCTAGGAACTCCCCCTCCATTCCCGATGTGGGACACCGGGACCTTATACAAACCCTCCACCTACCAGCGCAGCCATCACCGTCGCTCATCACCATCACTATTGCAAACATCTCCATCCACCGACGCTGCTATCACCGTCATCCATTGCGACACACAGATCTGTGTATACACACGTGGATTTGTATATATATATCTCTCTCTCTCTGTTCCCCCTCTCTTCTTTTCTTTCTCTCTTCCTCTCTCTTCTCTCTGTTCCTCATCTCTTTCTTTTCTCGCCTTTCTGTTTTAAAGAGAAAATAGAGGGAAAAAAAAATGCCCAAAACGCAAAACGGTGTCGTTTTGGCATTCGGGCCACTCGAGCCTCTAAAATTTCGAGCTATGAAGCAATTTTCTTTCGTCTAATTATAGACAGAATGTGACGGCAGGGGCCAAATTGATCAAAAATTTGAAAAGTTTATATGAAAATTGATATTAATCGAAATTTGAGGGTTAAATTAGAAAATACATGAAAATTTAGGGAGCAAAATGATATTACCTCTAAAAAACACACTAAAAACCACATTTTTGCATTTTCTTTTCCTTTTAACAATTTTTAATATTTAGTTAAAATATCATTGGGTACAGAAAGCCAAATTTCATTAACTCGCACAATGAAAATTCACTGAGACACAGTGCAATTTCATCGTGCAATGAAAAATTTCACTGTGTATTTTATTATGTTTGTATTTCACTGTGTGACTTTGAATTTACATATTTTTTAACAAAGAAATGAATAAAAGAGAATAGATAGAGACACAAACAAGAATAAGAGAGAATAAAGAAAGAAAAAGATAAAGAGAAACCAATACAAATCTAGACCATAGAAGCAGATAAAGAAGCAATAAGGTGGCGTTGGTGGAAGAATGTTTGAAATGAAGGTGGTAGAGATTATACGTGAACAATGTCGTAAGGTAGTATTCGTTGTATGAGGTCATTGAAGTTAAGTGAAGGTGACGGTGCATAAACAATCTGATGAAGAAATCGGTGATAATGACAACGGTGGTTGTGATTTGCCAATGATAATGTCGTTCAAATTCTAAGATGACAGGTGGGAGAGAGAGAGAGAGAGAGAGAGAAGAGAGAGAGAGAGAGAGAGAACTTTTTGTGCACTAGAACTCTAACAAAAACTTATAGAGTGGTTATTCATAATTTTCAATAATAATATCATCATCTCCATGCATATGTATAGAAAATTTGACTTCATTAATATGTTGTTAAAATTTTGTAAAGATTATTTCTACTTTACACTTTGTTCAAAATAATTTATTATTTTACCTTTTTTGTAGGGAAATATAGATAAATGAAAATGGAAAAATTAATTTCAAATTAGTAGAAATTTTGTAGTTAGTTGCACTAGAAACACACTCACTTAAACTCCACTAATTTACAAGTATTTATATGATATTTTCTAATTTATTTATTTTTATATATTTTTTTTTATTGGACTTTTGTCCCACAAATAAGGGTGCGCACAAGTTGATTTGGGTTGGTTTTGTGAAAAGTTCATAAACAAATTTATTTTGCCGTATTGAGAATTTTTCAATCCGGCACCAACTTATTCTTAAAATTGACAAGTTAGTTGAATATTTTGACTATTTTAAACCAATAGTTTGAGTAAGTTGGACAAGTAGAAATACAAAATAAATAAATAAAATTCACTTAATATACAACCTTGGTTTTTTCATTTTTGTTTTTGTGTTTTCTTTTAAAAATTATGATTTATTCTAAATATTGACAAAAAAAAAAAACCTCACAAATTAATCGAATATACGATATTATTCAAAATTATATTTTACAAAGTAATAAGCAAATAATCAAATTAAGAAAAATTATACAATGAAAATGATAGGCGCCACCTAACTACTAGTATTTAGAATTTTAAAAAGCTCAGTATAAATAATTTTGCATTTATGTAAGCAGGGTTATAGGTAAATCGATAATTTTAAGTTTGTTTGTAAGATGGTTGAAATTAAAACGATAAAATAAGTTAAAAAGTTAATAAGATAAAATGTCACATTCAGATTATAATTATTTCATTTTTTTCTTACAAAACTATAAAAAAAAAAAAAAAAAGTCAAAAGTTTATTTCAAACGAAACTTTTTAAACTATGCTAAAATAGTAAAAAAAACTAACAAATCAGGTTAAAAAAATTCTTCCCAAGCGAAGGCTTAATCAATTTGCCAATGTTTATCCACACCAGTCTCAAAACAAATTTTGAGTTAAATTATAACTAAAAAATTACTTTTTTATTTTAGCTAGTATTTTTGGTATATACACAGTATATTAGACTCTCTATTTTAAAATTAATTTTTGTAAAATATTTATTTTGTATTGTTAAAAAGCAGACAAAGTAGTATAGGAGAAGTAAATTTTGTATTGTTATATATGTGCAGTTTTATATTTAAAAAAAATAAAATAAAATTTGTGCCCAACAGCAGTTGTCTGGCCGGACATCCAAAGTACATAGGATATATCTATGCAATTTTATATTCCCCAAAAAAATAGAAAACAAATGTACAGCAACTGGTCGTCTGACAGGATGTGACATCACCCTTAAGAATAAATAATAAAACATTGTATAACCTATAAACAATATATCGCTATATGCAACGATGTCCTGCAGCAAAATTAATCAAAAATTAGTTTAAAATAATTTGTTAAGACTAATACAATAAGAATTTTATAATTTATTAACTATATTTAACCAAAATCTATGTTTGTTGATATTGATGTGGTGCTCTAAGCCACTCAATGCAACTCAACGCAATTCAACTCGTTTTTCTCAAACAATGCTCTTGGTTCCATTTTTCTAAAATCACTTTTCCGAAAATTTTACTTTCTTATTTTTCGTGTTTTTTTGTTTTTACTGAATTTTTTTTAATATTTTAAGCAATTTTTTTTTACTTTTTAGATAAATAAAAGTAAAAATTGTGAAAAAAACTTTTAAAAATTCACTAAATACAAAAAATAAGAATCAGTACATTTTTTTATATTTTTATGTATTTATTAATTTTTTAAAATATATTTTCATAATTTTTTCACTTTTTAGATACATTTAAGTAAGGTGCATTTAAAAAAGTAAAAAAATTGTTTAAAATTTAAAAAATATTCATTAAAAATAAAAAAATACGAAAACTAAAAAACTCAATTTTCAAAAAATTTAATCCAAAAAACTCAAACCAAACACACTGACTAGATTTGGATTGAACCAACCCGAATCCAGTGGAACAGTGGAACTCGGATCAACCCGAATCCGATGCGTGGCGTTGGTTTGGGGCTTCCGATCCGAACAAGGTTTGGTTTGGTGCCTCTAAAACCCAAACCCCCAGCTTCAGTTCCGAGAGATACAGAGAGAACAAAACACAGTCTCATGGCTTTTCTTTTCCAGAAATTTCAAGAGGTACTCCTCTCTCTCTCTCTCTCTATATATATATATATCTGAATGCTTTACAATTTGTTGTTAATTTATTTGATTATTGGTATATATCTATGATTCTTTCTGGACAATGCTTGCAATTGATTGAAATTGCTTCCAATTCATTTCTCTTTCTCTTCTTTGTTTGGTTGAACTACTCATTTTACATTCAAAACTAGTTTAATTGGCATACCCATGAACATCCAAATTAAGGGTTTATTATTATATTTGTTCGTAATGTAAATCGATATTTACCGACCCCCCAATTTGTTTGCGACAAGGATTGGACTTTGGGCCTGGCAAATGAACGAATGTACTTACAAATTTACTACTTTTATTTTCCTACAAAAATATTTCTGCGGAGCTTTTTAAGCTAATTTCTCAATTTTTTTAAACCCAAGTACAATAGAAAGAGTGACTAGTTATTATGCTGTATTTCATGGTTTTAATCTCTTTGGATTGAGGTCCCTTCCTTTTTATATGTGCCTATGGTGGTGTGCATTGAGTGGAAAAGTAATGTTAGTATTTTCTTTGCTTCAATTTGTTAAAATTTATTTGGGGTAAGTAGATTAAAATGGTTTTGTTTTGAGGAAAACTAGAGGCAACTATAAGTTGGTTGAACTGCTGTTACTTCAAAATTATATAACATTACGATTAACAGTGCCACCAAACCACCTCCAACCATTTTTCATTACTTTCCCGTCCACTGCACCCAACCACCTCCAACTGCTATTCATTATCCATGGCTAACAGTGCCATTGCCATTGCCAACACCCATTGTCACAACACTGCCATCATCCACCAACAAATTCCACGACAACAACCCCAACAATGCAACACCGTTGTTAGTGGAAATTGTGTGAAACCCGCTACCCCCAATTCCTATCATTACCAAAGAAATCCCCAAATTGATTGAGGTAGAAGAGGAATTTGAGGATGTGAGCATGCTGTATCGTGTGAGGGAAAGTGGTGGCCCAATAATTCAACTTTAAACATAGCAAATCTTACATCACTGAAGCATTACATCAAAGTTTCAAACAACTTGTAAGTATTTGTGAGTAAGATTTGCGACAAGGGGTTGCCACCGTCCTCCCCTCCAACCCTTAACTGCTAACTCCCACCTTTCCATACCACCCCTCATCCTTCATTCACCCTCCCCTGCCACCCCCAATCCTCTTCCACTCTCCCCGCAGCCCCTATCCTCTACCATCACTCATCCATCCTCCCTTGCGATCCCCACCCCCATTCCACCCTCAACCAACACTGAATCGATCATCAAACCACTACATTCACCATTGTAGCCATCCTACAAACAACCACAAGTTTTAACAGATAAAAAATTGATCAACAAACCATTCCAGAGAGACACAACCCCTAGCACAACAACGCAGCAATCCGTCAATTGTAGCAACCAATACACCTCCACCCAACAACATTGCAAACCATTGCTGGCCTCACCCCTCTTTTCGTTCTTTGTTTTCTTCCATCATAACACATCTCATTATTTTTAGGGTTGGGGATTAGGTTTAGGTTTGGGTTTGGGTTATTAAGGTTAAAATTGGTATTTTTGAAATTTTTGATGATGATGTCATAAAAATTCGTTAGTTGATTATTGTAATGAGATTTGGAACCTTAAAGAGCGGAATGTAATTTTCAAAATGTGAGGGAATCAATTGTATATTTCATAAACCTGGGTGGATATATTTACCGAAAATTTTATGAGTTTATGGTAAAAAATAAAGTTTTTTACTTGCTTTTGAAAAATAAAATTGGTTAGGGAGAAAAATAATGAATAGTATGATTGATGTAGATGTGTAAGATTGATGTATACATAAGACCACTAGAAGATTGATATACATAAGACCACTAGATGGGTTGGGCAATCTAAAAGGGCCACCGTAATCTTATGGACAATTGTCACTAGTTAGAATTTGTATAGGAAATGATAAGAGCACAAAGGATTTGTAATTGGTGGGACAAGTACAGGATGGGGGGAACATGTTAGGTCACTTGAACATTTATGTGAAAAGGGAAAAAGAGAAATAAACTATGTCCTATTGATGCGGATAACAACCTCATGTACATAGGAAACTATTATGTGAGAAAAACACACACACACACACACACACACACAAAATGTAATAAATTTGCAAAATTTATTTATTTATTATTTGCTGAGGAAATGAAATTAGCTTTGGCCAATCAAAATATGATGAGTAGTTTTTCTTCATTTTTGATTTTGTTTTTCAGTCCAACAGCAGCTTGTGTATCACTTGATACTTGATACTGTTACACTGTGACCCTTACAGTTATGTCTCCTAGTACCACAATTTAGAGCCATGTTGTTTAACCTTTGGCTAGGTTTTTAACGTGATATGTTTTGCACCAAAAGATTCTAAAGAGAAGGAGTTTATATATTTTAATCGCACATGCACCTTTTTATTAAAGGTTCTTTTGTGGAAGCAGACCACACTTTCCACTTGGTTTGTTAACTTGAATCAATTGTCTTCATTACATTCAAGGGGGTTTTACTCATTAGAAGTGGGTGGTTTTTTCAAAGAATCCATATTTGAGATGATACATAAATAGTGGTGCAGCTTGAGCTTCCATACTTTAATTTGTCACTACCTCTTATTCACTTCCCGCCACTGTCAATTAACCTTACTCATTGTTGCACCTTTATCTCCAATGTTATTTATTTATTTATTTATTAATATAAATTTATGGTTACATGTGGGACAAAGAGTTATATAGAGTATGCTCAATACAACTGCTTTAGATGTCTTCATACAACTGCTTTAGATGTCTTCATGTCAAGATTTTGAATACTTGTGTTATATTTAGGCATGTTTTGGGAGTTTTCCTACCAACTAACAGATTTCACCTCCTTATTCCAAATATGTATTTACAATATCAATGACCCCATTGGGTTGGCCACAAAATTACAACATGGCATCTGCATCCAATTTGGGATAATTTATCTTGTTACACTGCAGAATTTGTTAGTTGATAGATTCCC
Organism: Camellia japonica; assembly: GCA_030407325.1. NCBI lineage: Eukaryota > Viridiplantae > Streptophyta > Magnoliopsida > Ericales > Theaceae > Camellia > Camellia japonica. The sequence goes on from JAPPVO010000017.1 coordinate 85,719,406, forward strand.
CCATATGTTAAATGTGGCCCCCTGCTTTAGTCCTAAACATTGCTGCTGTTCATTCTTTCCATCATCTTCTTAATAAGGTTTTTCTGTTTCTTCATTTTGCTATCAGGCTGTGAGAATTCTTGCAAAAAGTCCCACATTTGCTAGAAATCCAAGGCACATTCAATTTGAGGCTGATATAAATTGCCTCTTTCTTTACACCAGGTTCATATCATTTGGTTATTGAGTTAACCATTGTTCATGTTACTCTTGTCCCGAGCTTGCTTTTGCCTTTCACAACACCTGTGTTTCGTGCTTTAAAGTTATGAATGCATTAATGCTTGATTGACCTGAGTTTTGTGGCCTTGAAAAAGAAGAAATTTTAACAATTGTTAATGTATTGAAAATGGTGTCATGTATTCTGGAAAGGTCATAATAAGAGGCAAATTCATCTTGAATTCCTGAAGTATCTATTATCGACAATAATCTTATGGTATTTCAATTTGAGCAATATATAATTTTTGTTTCTACCTAGAAATCTAGTAGTAAGGCTTTGAATTTGTAATTAGGGTATGCATTCTATTTTGTAAATTCTTAACATAATGCCTTTCAAGATAAAAATCTACCCAATGGGACAATATTAACTTATTAAATACTTAATGAACTTGGCTTAAATGACAAAAAGATCTTGACTAGCAGGAGTTAAGAGATCTAGTTGACCTTGAACAACTTTTGGTTTACATCATTATTATTTTTTCCCTTATTCAACTTGGAGGAAGTAGCTTGACTTCTAGTGATGATTTGAAACTTTCGGGATTCAAATTGTGAATCAAAGTGGCATTGTATCGAATCGCGAATAAAATCGAATTGTGAATTGTAAAGGTTCGGTCACTTTTTTTTTTTTTTATTATAGAAAAATATATCTATACACTTACTTAGGGATTAAATATATCTCATAATATGAAATATTTAGACTCAAACTCCTTAAAATGTTGTTTTGAATAATGATCAAGTAGTCTAATAGATAAGAAGTTAACACATGTTCCAATATAAGATCTCCACCTTACCTTTTTCCTTTTAAATATTTGTTATCAACCATTCTCACTAGATGCCTTTAAAAGATTCCTTTTATAACTGTAAACACTTGGATAAAGTTGATTATCAAAACCTAGAATATTATATAGAGAGAAGATATTTTTTTTTTTTTCCTTTTTCGTTCAAGGTTTGAGTCTTTGAGAGTAAATAGGGAGGGAGAAAGTCAAAGGATAGCATATAGTAATCGTAAAGACCTTAGAAAAATTGTGTGCACTCTTTTTCAAAAATAAAAAAGCAAAAAAGAAGTCAAAAATTGATTTCAGCGAATCAAAAGTGAATCAATCGATTCACCGATTCACTCACGGTTCACAACTATTTGTGATTTATGCAACATGTTCGTATCGATTACTGACTGAATTGAATTGAATCGAATTGTACGATTCGAATCGCGAACCGTATGATTCCAATAATAGAATAGCAATACTTGGCATAAGCAGTGTTATTAAAGGCGATAGGTGCACCAAGGCGCCAAAGTCTCGTGGGGCCTAGGCTCAAGGCGCAAGCCTCAGTAGGCTCCATTGAAGTGAGGCGCACCTTGTACGGAAAATAAAAATAAAAAATTAATATAAGTAAATAATAGGGTTCAATATAAATAAAATGAAATGTTAACATTTAGTGTTCTTCGGAGATTAGGAATTAGGGTAATTTTTCTTTTATCATTGATTTGGGGTTGAATGCCCAATATATTGGCATCTATAATAAGAGTAGGGATCTTCTGTAGCTGCACCATATTAAATCAATGGTCAGATTTTAAAAAAAATTAATTAAAGCAATACTAAAAAAATCCCTAAGACACAAGCCTTGGACCAGTTAGGCGCCTTATTGAAATCGACTGGCCTGAAACACTACAAGGCGCAAACCTTGGACCTGGATGACTTAGGTCTAGGTGCGCCTTTAATAACACTGGGCATAAGTGTACAAGTATTTATGATTGTCTACGTTACACGGACTCTTTGAAATTTGAGAGGTACCTGTGTCGACAAGACACTATACGACGCTAGTACGGGTGCGAGATACGGCCGGGATATGGCTCTTTACAAGTGGATACGACTCTATTTTGCCCTAAATGCAGAAAGAACGAAAGAGAGAGCAAGGAGAGAACCTATCGCTGGCTTCGATCCTCTGTTTGACGACTTCAACAAGTGTGGCCCCTTCAATCCTGTCTCGTTGGCTTTAACTTCTCCTTCTCCTTCGACAAGCACCACTATAGACGATCTTTGTCTTCGTCTCTCTCTCTCTCTCTATATATATATATATGTCGATCTTTGTTTTCCTCTCTTCTCTTTGTCGATCGCTTTTCTCTTCTCTGTTCTCTCTTCTCCTCTCTGTCGGTGAATATCAATCTCTTTTCTGTCTCTCTCAAAAGAAATTCAATTAAATCATACATAATAAAAAAAATCTAATAAAATCTATAAAACAAATCATCAATTTTTTATTTTTATTTATCTTAACATAATTTGTTATATGTATATTTTTATTTATAATATATATATATATATCAATTAAAAATAAAACAAATTAAAAATATTATAAAAATAATACATAAGATAAAAAAAATAAATATATTTAAAAATTTACTATTTAACTCATTTTCATATAATAAATATATTTAAAAAATAACTATTTAATGTATCCTCGTACCTGTATTCAAATTTGGATCCATATCTACGTATCCTTAATTTTTAGTTTTGAAGTATCCGACCCTTAGATACACACCCTCACCCGAGTCCATGTAACATAGATGATTGTTGAGCTTTGATGAGGTAATTCACTTTCATAGTGTTGGAAGATTGAGACAGACATCATGATTAATATTCTGCATGTCATGTATTGATGATCTAATCTACCATGTGCTTTCATGTGAACATGATGCAGCCTTTGTTGCCATATAGTTGCCTTCTTTTCTTTTTGTCATGCTAGTCTTAATTCCTTATGGAAAACCTTGCATATCCAGCTATAATCGTTTAGGAAGGAATGCTGATGAATCAGATGCAGAGGCGATCATTGATATGGCTGGTAAGGCCTCCCTTGCTGATCAACGGAAACAGGTTCAAGAAAACATTCATTCTCAAATTAAAACCTTCTGTGCATCAATGGATGAAATTCTTCTTCCTGATTCAAAGAGCATAAATGAATCATCTGAATCAACTTCACAAAGGAATACTGCTGTGACCCGTAGTGGCCTTGGCCTTGCTGTTGGAAGGATGAGCCCACAAAATAAAAGTCCTGGTGAGTATTTATCTGCATCTTTATTTCAAACTGTCAGAAATTTGTTTTTATCAACTCCGGACATTTTAAATTTCCCTTTATTAGTGTTTGGAATTACTACAGATTTTTACTCTATTTGAGCTAACACTGAGTTTGCTTAAATTTACCCACTTCCTGATTTGTAAAATTTATCTTAGAATATTATTGTTATCTTATAGAACGAATAGATAGTTTACTGAAACCATCTAAGACATTGTTTATTTTTTTTTATTTGTTATTTTTCTTTCATAGCTTTGTGTTATTGATTTAAATTGAATTTATTTGGCGTCTGGAAAAAAAAAAGTGAGTGAACTGCGAATTAAATTGGTTCCTTTAAGTGCTCCTTGCCGAAACTATATAGTGGCAGGTTTGAAAAATCATCTTATTATGGGCAATATAGGTAGTACACAATGCATAATAACATAGTTATTATGAACAATGAACTATGGTCTTGTTGCATAAGTAACTTGATATGGAAGAGCTTGACAGGTCTAGGTATGTGAATCCTAGTAGTCAACTATGGCAAAACTATGAGATCATTCTTAGAAATCTAAGCTTGTTGACAAAATATCTTGACTTGTGCTTAATGCCTTATCCATCTAACTTCCCCATTACCATTGACATTTGGCACTATCAAAAGCAAGGCCTCCAATCTGGCTTTCACCTCTGCTGTTCCCAGCAATACTATAACAATCACACATCTCAGATAACATCTCTTTCCTGTATTTTCTCTATATCAATCATGACTATTTTCAAGGGGGAAAAAAAGAAAAAGAAAAAGAGAACAAGTTAGTGACTGTGAAAAATGATTAGAGGTATGTGGGAACTAGGAAAGAAGGATAGTGGTATCAAAGAGCCTCATAAGGTGACTCAGAACTCCTTTTTTCATTTGATGTGACCCCTTGTGTGTTTGTGTGTGTGTGTGTGCGTGTGCATCTGAAATAAATAGTTGGGATGTTAGCATTGTACGATCTTACAAACTTTATTTTTTAATGAGCATTTAGTCATCTTTTATGCATATCTTGGTTGTTTTATTATATGCTAATTTCTTTATATTGTGGTTTAGTCATTTCGATATGATATACGAATCCGCAGATTCTTTCTCAATTAATGATAATGATGTTGTTCTGTCCTTTTATGTGACATGTTATTGATGATTAACCATCCATATGAAATTATTGTTATATTGTTTTTTCTTTTAATGAGGTTTCCAGGACCTCTTGGAGCATTGAAGTTATTAAGATCTATTGATGATCAACCAATGCTTTGTTTTTCCCTCCCCCGACTAAAACTGTCTGACAAAATTTTATCTGTGGTTTAAACGTTCTACTACTAAAATAACTATATTGCCACTTGGTTCTCTGAATTTATCTTGATTGCATTCAATGGAAATAGCAGAAGATTACATAATTATATCTGTTTGTGTGCCTGTATCAAATTTTAATCACTGTAGTCTGTACCTATCTTGGTCATCTGGGAATTTATACCTATATTATTTGGTGTGGAACTCCCAATGATTTTGAATTTTAATGCTGGAATCTGATTATCATGAATTTTCAGCACAGCTGTACCTGATACAAAACTGTTAAACCTGCTGAGTTGTCTTAGAGTCTGAAGAATCTCATAGGCTACACTCTTGAGCTCAAACCATCTCAAATTCCGCATAAGGACGCTGCCAAGGTTTATTCATAGATGGTCAAGCCGATGTTGGTGCTGTAATAGCATTCTACCCTGGAATAATTTACTCTCGAGCTTACTACCGTTATATTCCTGGATATCCAAGAGTCGATACACAACCCGTACTTGATCACAAGGTACGACGGAACTGTTATCAATGCACAGCCTTGGGGTGTTGGGGGTGAAATCCGTGAAGTGTGGGACCTCTCGGTGTTATTAAATCTAGGCCAAATGTGAAAGATGATGCTAATAATAAAGGTTCTGACCAAATTTGGAAGATGCTCAATAAACCTTTGCAAGCCACGCGAGTGGCCAGTAGTGGCGATGTGTTGGAGCGGAGAAACCCACTAGCTTTTGCCCATTTGCGAACCACCCTGCAAAAGAGATGGTCCCAAATGTAATGGTTTGCCCTTATGATTTTCTGTTAACTGAGAAGGATATGAGAACCTATATACCAAACATAAAGTTTGGAAGTGGAGAGGAAGCGAAGATGAAGAGGTTTGGAAGTTTTAGGTTTAAATCTTGGGGATCTAGCAACGGTGAATCAGATGTTCTGGTTCTTAAGGCTCTTGTCCTTGTGGCCACTAGGCCACTTTGTGATGAAGAGGTGCTCTTGAACTACAGGTTAAGCAACTCAACGCGGCGACAATCCGGTATACTCCAGTAGATGAGGAAGAGGATTGGAGAAGGTGGAGCTGAATTAGAGAATTGGATATTGAAGCAACTTCTTCTTGTTCTTCTTTTTTTTATTTTGAATTCAGGTTTACAACCATATGCCATTGTGGCATTACATGATCATTTCTTTAGTAGCTGTCTCACTTGAGTTTCTTTGTTCCTTGGACCTTTTCCTCTCTTTTTGGATGTCATTATAAAGCTTTTTCAAAGCTGCAATTTTACCTTTTTGATTGTAACCTAACAGTGAAGTGGACTATGCTAAAATCATCATGTTAACATTCTTCTCTCTCTGTCTCTCTCTCACACACACACGGCATGGTGAAAATATTATCAGGCCAAATTTATAAGTGGAAGCATGTTCTGAATTATGGTTGCTTGTAATTTGAAGCATATTTCCTAGAAGTAAACTCAAAGTAATATATTTATCACATATATTGGTTGATTTTAAAAGGCTGAGTGTTATGATCCTACATCCCTTATCAGTTGGTTTGATAAGGGATCCTCTCCTTGCAAGCTAGTTTTCAAGGGTTAATTCTACTTATGGATTTTTATTATTGGTATAAAATTTGGCTACCATGTCGAGTATAGGATCATATGAGGTTACTGTTTAATGATTCAAGCCTTAGAGGGGGCAACCTATATGCTAACAGTGAGGGTGACTATAGGCTAGATGAAGACACTAGCCTTGTAGTACCAGAACACTTTTACAAGTACACAAGTTAAATCTAAGCATAAACTTCTGTGTATGGTGACTTTTTTTTCTTGAAATACCATACAAAGTAAGTACTAAACTTTTTCAGTGGTTAGATTTATGATCGTGATTACAATATTCTTTTTTCTAGTTATATTAGTGAGAAAAATATTTAATAAAATATTTAAATGTAAAAAGTAAAAAGGGTAAAATTAAAAATTTAACCACTTCTGCTGCTTATATAAATCAATCAATCATATAAATTAGTCAATTTGATTGAATTTAGTACATTATCCAATAACCTTTAATTTTTAATATTCAGTTTTATCAAATATCACCTAAGACAAGTTTGATATGTAGAAAATATTCAGTATTGGAAGAGTGTCACTTGGGGTGGTTCAAGGAAAAGCAAATCAAGCAAGATTTCTTAGGGGGGTTTAACCATGTTAAAATGGGCTAATATATTGTTTGATCTCATGTCCATTTTTTTTGTTAGTCCATCATAATAACAATGTAAAAAGGTTTAAAATTGAATGGAACAAGAGAATCATTAGGATTTGATAGAGCTTTTATCCGTATTTAGGCCCGTTTGAAGAGGGGTTCAAATAGTTACAAAAATTATTATAAGGTGTTAAATTATTTTTTTACACATATATTTATTTATAAAATGTCAAAAAATCAACTCCAAAACAACCCCCGAGATTTAAACACCATAAGAAAAATGCTGCCCATAAATGATTTTTTAACTAAACTTTCTTATCAATAGAGACAAGGACAATGAATTTCACATATATTTATTAACATAAATTTATGATGTTTGTGTTAGTAATAAGAAAATTTGATTAAAAAAAAAGCTTGGGTAAATTGTACCGCTAGTCTTGGTATTTTAACCTTATGTCATGTTAGTCACTGTAATTTGAATTGGTTCAATTTTAATCATGAATTTTGAATTGTCTCAAATTGGTCTAATTAATTTCAATTGTATGTATTTTTTTTTTTTTTAATGAAAAAAACACATGAGTAGGTGTCATGCTCTTAGAAATAAAATTATAAATTTAATTAATTGAGTGACTCAATCTGAACTAACTCAATGATCATTTCTCATAAAAAATCTAATAGTATTATCAATTGAACTAAATTGATATAAAATCTAAAATTAAAAACTAAAACGATAGAAACCAAATGATACAAACATCAAAATATAAAAACGACGGTATAATTTGTCTAAAAATCTTTTATGTATTAATATTACCCAACTTCACAATACTTGAATATAAAGGATATGCTACCTATCAAGAACACCCAAACAAAATTCAAAGATCTCCACATCTAAAACTAATATAAACCCTTCTTCCAAAAAAAAAAAAAAACAAAAAAATTATGAACCCTACAATATCAATGCTTACTAAATCCAAATCATTAAGAAAGCTACGAAACACCCTCTCTCACTCTTTCTCTCTCTAATATCTTCCAACTTCATAGTAAGGATCGACTCCACCAAAGATTTGATCCGTTGCATCTTTTGCAAAACTTTCACCCCATGAGACTCCCTGATTTTGGCCATGACTTTGAGGTTCATAGTTCAAAGGGTCATCAAGAGCACGAACCATTGAACTTTGATGATTCATATTATGATCATAACAATAACTTCCATAGTTATTATCATGATGGCCAGTCCATGCCCAATTTTGAGGAGGCTCATAATAGTTTCCACCATAATTTTGAGGAGGCTCATAGTAGTTTCCACCATAATTTTGAGGAGGCTCATTTTGAGGAGGCTCATAATAGTTTCCACCATAATACCCACAAGGCATTTCATGATCATACCCTCCACAACGTGGAATCTCCTCTTCCATTCTTTGCCAATTTTGGTACACATTTTCAGGCTCTTGACCATGGTAAAATGGACGATAACACGACGGTCCAGACCTATCGGAGTCATAAACTGGAGGATACTGAGAAGAAGACTCTGAAAATCCATCATCCATGGGTATTCCTTTTTCTTTCTCAGCACTTGTGTATCCTTGAGGGAAGCTCGGTTCGTGATCATCTTCATCATCAACATCATCATCATCATCAGATGAGTTGGCTTGGATGCCAAAGCTATGTGTTCTTTCAGTATTGGTATTGGGGTTTGCATGAACACCATTGTTTCTATGGTTTGTATGAACACCATAGTTGTGGTTGTTTCTTGGATTTGCATGATCAATGCCATCGTAGTGGTTGATATCATCGGCTCGGAAATCTGTTTGGTCCCCAATGCTATGCCTTATCGAGTCGTTTTGAACACCAGCATTTTGGTATTTTGGTTTTCTTGATGATCTCCCTGAAAGAGGTTTTGACAAATCAAAAAGTGATTGTTACAATGCAAAGTTTCAGCATAATAAAGAGAAAAGAAAAGAAAAGAAAAGAAAAGAAAGAATTATTGTTAACAGCTCTGCTTGGTTGGATTTTCATATTATTTTTTTTCTGTTTTTGGTTTTGTTGTGTTTTTAGAAACAAAAACCAAGAAGCTTTTGTAAACATTCATCAAAATTCGTAAACATCGAGCGTTTTCATTCCGTGCAAAAATAATTTTGAAGATTGCAAAAAAACTTTTTCAGTGTTTCTTAAAAAGTGGATTGTTTTCAAAAATTATTTTTCAAAACAATTCTCGGAAACGATTCATGATTCATGAAACATATTTCTTGTGCTTTCTGAAAAATGAAAACAAAAAATAGAAAGAAACAAAAATACAACCAAACAAAACAATACAATAAAATGAGGAGATTGAAAATAAGAATGAAACAAAAGCTAGTGATTAAAAAACTATGAGAATGAAACAAAAGCTAGTGATTAAAAAACGATGTAGTCCAAGTGTATAATCTTGTACATAGTTGCAAATAAACACTGCAAATTAAATAAGGAGAGAGCAAATATATATAAAGAACCTTTTTGTTTAGAAAAATCAGACCCATTGATCTCACACGAGTTGGATTGAAACAACTCTCATTGACAAACAATATTAGGGCAATCAAGACTATTTATAAAGGTCCTGTTTGATAAAGAATGTGAAAATTCTAAATAGAAAGATATTATATAATAGAGAATCATTGTATTTTTGGAAATTAATTCCATTAAAAATAAAATAAAATCAGAAGGTTGATTTGAATTTTGACTTTTGTTTCGATGACTATTGAGAATTTGAGAAAGGCAATAAAAAATGAAGAAACTTGCCTAAAAACTGTTTTAAAAAAGAGGCAATAAAATCATATGAGGCGGTGGAAATTTCCCTCCCAAAATTCCCTCCTTTTTTTTTTCCCCAAAATTCCCTATCATCAATTTGCACGATTTTCACTCTTGCACAGGATTCTCTCACAATTCGTAGTTCTCTCCCCCTCACAATCGCACACCCAAAATTCCCTTTTGCTTTGCATCTCATTTCCCCTACTTGTGTCTCTCAATTTCTGTTTCGAATCTATGTTTGTCTATTTTCACTCGTTCTGCAACTGCTGTTTGTGTCAAGAAAATTGAAAAGTGTTCTGGGTTATTGTTATTTATTGTAAAGATTGAGACCCTCTCGGTTCTTTTCTCTCATGCGGCTCTCATCATCTGAAGAACATTTTAAAGAGGCCCGATTGGGCATGTAAGTACAATACCCTTTCCATATCAGTTTTATTTGGGTATAGTTTTGTCTTACTTGATTACTGTTGTTGGCTACAATATGCTGAAAGTTACAGAGATGTTGAATATAAGACTGACGTTTTTTTTTTTTTTTTCTAGAACTAGAAATTTTATACACTGAGTAAAACAGAATCATAGTGCTATTTGAGTTTGTAGGTGTCAGACAGGGGTATATATACCCTTTTGTATACCCTCTTGGTTTTTTCATGAATAGAATCATAGTGCTGTTGGTGTCAGATAGGGGGTAGAACAGTTTTAATTTTTTTGGTACACTTTTGTGGATAAAATCAGTGTTGTTGTGTTGGATGGGAGGAGTTCTAGGAGTTCTAGAATCATAGTGCTATATGATTTCTCACCTTAAAAAGTCTTTCACTATGTAGAATTTGATGAATAACATGTTACAAGATTTGAGAATGATAATAGTCTTATTCATTGCTATATCCAATCTTGGTTTTGAACTATATAAATAATGTAAATATTCATGAAGTGCTTATGAATTTTAAGTTTGAAGGTGAAAATCCAAAAACTTGGCCAAGTGAGATTATGAGTCCCTCTAGTTAGTAACCTATAAGGCCAGAATTTTACTCAAATTGTGCTGAAGTAAGGTCCAAGGAAGACACAAATCCTGGTTGTGTGAATGTTATTGTGCTGGGTGGTTTTGATGATGAAACTCGATTTGGGATATAAATTTCAAAGCTTGGTGTAGGGCGTTACAAATTGGGAATAAGATTTGGAAATGCGAGAGGTTCATTTAATCCTTGTCTACATAGTTAAACGAGGTTTATAATTAAATAAATCATCCAGAAAACTTCCCCCCTTACTCTTTCTCTATCTTCCCATGTTTAAGTAGGCAAAGCATATAGAGTAGTAAAATTGAAACAAAGGCATGGGAAGATTGTAACTGTCTTGGCATCTTATTATCAAAAATATTATTTTTGTTATCTCTGCATGTGATTTAATTTTGTCTCACATCATCACTTGTTGGGTTAAGGGTTGTTAATGTCTCTAGTTCTCAACCTTTTCTTTTCACTTATATCTGCTAGTTATTATTATTTTTTCCTTTGTTAACTGTAGTCTCCTACTTGACTGGAGAGCCAACTATGCTAAAATCCACTGAAGATGCTGACCAAGGTTTTTCTCATTTAAGGAGAGGTAATCTAGCTTAACATGGATACTAGTTATCATTTATTACGTTTTTGTTTTTACTCCTTAAGCTTCTATGTTTCAAAGTCTAGATGCCATTACTCATGGAGGGATGTAGAGGTTTCGAATGCATTATTTTGTGTACTTTCCAGAGATGGTCTCATCTGTGTAATTCCCATGTAGTCTATACGTTTTTATTCCTCTGTACTTATTCTTGGTGGTTGGCAGCTGAGACTTATTAGCTTGACAATGCTTTGAACATGTTAAATGTTTTCAAGAGCATGAATTTGTGATTGTGATCTCTACAGTGAATCCTTTTTTATATTGTCGACATAGCATTTTGTCTTTATGATTAGTTTCTCTTAATCCAATATAGTGTTATGTTACAAGCTTTGACCTCTCATTATAAGTTTTCTCTAATAGGTTTTCTTGGCTACTGATGGTGGTCATTTAGTGTACCTAGAAATTGGTGATGGGATATCGACAGAAGTGAAACATGCACAATTGGAGTATGATATATCATGCCTTGATATAAATCCCATTGGTGAAAATCCCAACTGCAGTCAGCTAGCTGCGGTGGGAATGTGGACTGATGTGTTAGAATATTTTCTCTACCTGACTTGAATCTCATTACGAAGGAAAATTTGGGGGGAGAGATTATACCACGCTCTGTTCTTTTATGTTCGTTTGAAGGGGTATATTTTATTCGTAAGCTTTATGGGCCTTTGTGTTCTGTATTTATCTTGATTTGCATGCATGCAGATTGTTTGTGATAGGGAATGTAGGATTTTCTATTATAGATTCAGAATGCTCTACAACTGCAATATATGCAAATGGCACACGTTCTAGACTCGGTCTTCCATTATAAACCACTTAAATTTTTGGATCTTTGATCCCTTTTGTTTTAGCATTGTTTTGAACCATAATAATGTGGACCAATTAGGCATTTAGATTCCTGAAAAATGAAGCTGGGATGGCTTTGGAACTGAGCGTGTGCCACTTTCGTTAACATGTTAATTGTAAAATATATCTACGCAGTTTATCCTTACTTCATGCCCCCAATGCTTGATTTCTTTTTAGATATCTTATTCGCTATGTGCCCTTGGAGATGGTCATCACTTTTTATTGAACATGAGCACTGGGGAGTTGGCAGATAGGAAAAAGGTGTCCCTTGGGACCCCGCCTATAACACTCCGCACTTTCTCATCAAAGATGAAATGTCCTGCATTATAATTATTCTCGTGGCTTTCTTCAACTAAGATGCTCTGCCTTTGTTTCATCTGCATTAATCTGTTTTTCATGCTGACTCGGATTTATTTTTCCTCGAAAATTTATTTTGGTGTCAAGAAAGTAAAAACTCAAGTCACATTGATTGCAAACAATTAGTATTCTGTCAAGTTGCTTTTTTTCTTTTGTTGCAATATTTTATATACCTTGTTCAGTAATAGTCTCATTCATGTATTGGTAATACTCATGTATATATCCTAACATATACACTCGCAAATAGCTTTGAAGAGGTGTTTTCTGTCGTCTATAATTTATATTAAAAATAACCCACTATAGTGTGCTCTCATTTCTATATGCTATGAAACACTCCATTTTTGTTGCCGTAGTAGTGTGCAACACATGTCGGACAAGACACCACTCAGATATGTGTCGGACATGCCATGTGGCATTTATATTAATTTTTTTAGTGGACATGTTGGAGGACACGTCGAGGACACATGTCCTATTTCTGGACACACCACAGGACATGTTTTGGGATTTATTATAATTCTGCAAAGGTGGTTTGGTAGAGTGATGTACTAATTTGAAAACAAGTGGGTGGGATATGAAAAAAGGAAAAGAAAAGAAGAGAATGATCATAAGGCTGGGCATTTCATCCTGTTCACTTCTTGTGTCCTTAATCTGACCCCTGTTCAGTTCATACTTATTTTTTCCCCTCATATATGCTTGTTCATACTTAGTTCTTGGGACGTAAAATCTGGGTGTTTTTTCCATGTTAAAGTAGTGTTATCAGTGTTTGTGTTCGTGCCTGTGCTTTTTAGTCAATGTGGCTATCTCATAAACAAATGCTTATCATTTCATTTTCATGCATTTGAATTGTTCCAGTCAAGAGAGTACACAACAACAGCAACATGTAGACCAGAACAATGCTTCCATGGAATTGATCAATAGTGTGACTGGCACTGATGAGGAGGGTCGGTCTCGGCAACGGATTCTTACATTTGCTGCTAGGAGGTAGTCATTGATTTTGAATTATGAATTATCAGCTTGTTTGGCATTACTTGTACCTTTGTTTCTTTTCAAATTTTATAATAAGATGTTGAGTTGTATGCTTCTAGAATATCACACAAAAATTATGGCAAAGAAGTAAATTATGACAAAAATACATGTTTATAAGCAAAGCCTATTGAACTCTCTGTATCGTGATAAAATATTTTTTCTACTTTTCAAGTGGTTGAAGGTTCATAAAATTCTGAACTCGTCAAAAATGGTGGATCTACTGTTATTGAAGGTGGTAAGCTTTTTAATTTTAACTTTTAAAATGTAGCTGTTCAGTGTTGATCTTTGCTTCCAAACATAATCTCAAACCTTAACCCGATTGTTTTTGTTGCATTGGATGTGTTTCACAGAGCCTCGTCTTCTGTTGAATTTTTTAATACGCCTTCAGTCATTGTCGTTTTGAAGATTAACGAGTGGGGGATTGTTGCCCAACTATCTTTTTGGAAAGATACATCGGCATACCGTTTTCTTTCTTTTCGGCTTTTCTCCGTCGCTTCTTCTTCTTCTTCCTCTTTATAATATGAAACCTTAATTTGGTATATTACTTGGGCTTAAGCTTTTGAGCCATGTTGGTAACTTGGTATACCCACTCTGTTCAATTTGTTTGGCCAGTAGGTTACTTGGGGTGTGACATTAAAATTCTTCAAACTGGACTTGACATGTACAGTGGCAGCACTCTCTTCATTTTGGAGACAAAAGTTAAATCTCTGCAATGGAAATATTGACTAATAAATTACTTTTATTTCAAGCTCTATGTTCTTAGTGTTTATACTTACAGTTTCGTGGGCACATTTACCATTGAACTCACTTTGTGTGTATTAGAAACTAGCATATAGTTCGTTTAGAGACGTTATCTAGCTTAACATATAACTCACTCTTGATTCCAGATCTGCCATTTGACTTTACTTTCTTTGCAATACAACACATGTATTTGCTGCAGCAGATAGGCCAACTGTCATTTATAGCAGTAACAAGAAATTACTCTACAGCAATTTAAATTTGAAAGAGGTCAGTGATATGTGCCTTTTCAACTCCGCTGCTTTTCTGGACAGGTAAATTTGGCTCTCTCTTAATTTTAAGTTTTTTTCCCCCTCATCATCGTCAATTGAAATGTTGGAACTTGATACTTTTGTATTTTTGCTTAAACACACTTCTTGAATGGGAAAAGGAGAAATCTTTAATTGTTATTATAGTCCATGCTTTTATAGGTAATTCTATGCCACTTCTTGGTAATTTTAGCTCATCAGTTTGTTTTGGTCAAAGTCATCACTCCTACCGTTGAACTCTCTCTCTCCATTGTTGTGGTTTTCTGTCATTAAAAGACCTGCACAAGACCATCTTGGGGTCAGTTTCTCAGCAACAGCAACAATTGAGATGCATGGAGGAACATGTCTCTTCATTTCTTGCTAGTAAATATGACGTATGAACTGAAAGCTTATGTCTCTTTCATATGTTAAACTTGTATGTTAATTTTGTTAATCTTACATCATTTTCTCATACTGATGTGGATCTTATTTGGTTGATTCATAAACTAAATTTAGGGATGATGTTTTAGGGGTCTAAAGCATTTTCTGGGATTGAAGTGTATTGAGTTTGTTTGTTTTTTTCTTTGCTGCTAAACAGGAAGAGGCTGCTAGAGAAGAGAAGCAGGCAGTGGAAAAAATTGCGGCAACATTAGCATCTCTTACAGCTAAGAAAACAGCTATGGTGAGTCTTTTTTAACTACATTTCTTGCCAAAATTAGTAGGTAGAATTGTTTGCTTGACATGTAAGAACCATGTGAGCTATAGAGGAAATTGTTAACATGGCAGCAGTGATTAGTGTCAAATTTCACCTTATGTATTCTAACCAGTCTGTAGTGAATGAAGATTATTAGTAAATGCAACGTGGGTTTCTAAATCAAAATGGGTTTTCTATGATTTGGGTGAGGCATTCAAGATTACGTTCTTTTTTTTTTTTTTCTCTAAAAAATTAAGTTATATTTCGTTAGGCTTCTTTAGCTTTCAAGGAGTTTTTTTTTCCTGAGAAAAGTTCTGTATGGAATGTATAATGGTTTATGGTAACATTGCAAAAGCAGTTGCTTTATGGGCATTTGAAAACATTTCAAATTACATTACAGATGGATAGGGTTTTTATTTGTTTATTTATATTAAAAAAAAGTATTTCTAGCACCCTTAGTATTGCATGACCTAAGGCTTTGGACTAAAGTTGCAAGTTATTCATTACATTTGAGTGCATTTAGTAATTCTGTCACGTAATTATCTTCGTTTGAATTTGCAGCACAAATATGGTCAATTACTCTGGGCAGCAGTGGGAAAAGGCAGCGTTATTAAATAGTGTAATTCTACATAGGTTGATCAGCATACTAGTACAACTCCGAAGTTGAAGATAATAGCAGCGCCTAGATTGGCATCCATCGAGGAGATGAGCAGTTGGAGATCTTATGGAGAATTTTACCAGACCAAATTTGGGCTGTATTGAAAGCAAGATCCAACAACATCAACAAGGGCCGTGTCTCGGAGCATCACCTAATAATAGAACTCCTTTTGCAGATGTCAGTTTCTCTTAATGAGCTCCTTGATAAGAATATTTAGACAAATGGAAAACTTGAGCAGCTTCATCTGTTGTATGTTATTGGATGAGTCTTAAATTCAAAAGTGTATTAGTATAAAGTTTGCCAATTCGGAAAGCTGAGGTTGGCTTTATGTTTAGTCCAAAATGTATGTTATAAACTACTGTGCTTGAGGGATGTCTCTTGTAAATTTATAAATCTTATAAAAATTATAAATGATTTTCAATTATTTTTGTGCAAATTTATCGTTGCCAAAAAGTAAAGCTTTCTCAACAAACAATTTGTCGATAAATGTGTTGTTAATAGTTTACTTTTGTTGACTCATATTGTGTCGCTAGAAGTGTATTTTTTGGCAATGCAAATTTGTTGTTGCCAAAAGTAAAGTTTTCTTGACAAACAAATTGTCGGCAAATGTCAACATTTACTCGTATAAATGTGTCGTCAAAAGTTTTTTTTTGCCGACACAAATTTGTGTCAGGAAAAGTGTTACACAATTATCATGTTTGAACTACTTTTATCGACGCAAGGTAAATTGCTGACGATGAATGAAGCCTTTTACCGACGACTATGTTTGTCGCTAAAGACTTTACTTTTACCAACACAATGATAATTTTGTCGGCAAAAAGTTTTGCCGACTCACTTTTACTCACGGGTTGCCGACATAGCTTTGTGTGTCGGCGAAACATTTTAACGACGATTTTTCTCTTTTAGCAACATATTTTGTTGTGTTGCGAAAAATGTAATTTCTTGTATTATTGCATTTTAGCCACGAAAGTAAATAATTAGGATATGTTTGGGAACTATTTCATTTTTAGTTTTTAGTTTATATTTACAAAAATTTTAAAAACAGTCATAGAAACTTGTTTGATAATTTTTTTGGTATATAAATGGTTGTCCCAGTTTGTAAATTTAAGGAAAAAACATAAACTCATACTCAAAAAATGAGTTTACGTTGGTTTTTAAATAAAAATTTAAAAATTTGACTAACAAAATTTTTTATTTCAATTAATTTTTTATTTCAAACAATTATTTTTTTTCAAATATTTTTATTTCAATTTAATTTTTTTTCAAATAATTTTTTTTTCAATTATAATGTGTATGATCGCATTGTCATAAGTAATAAAAAACAAATATACATATTTAAGGATTGAACAAACATTTTTTTTAGTTTATATTTTTAAAATTTTTCAAACATTTTGTTCAAACCAAACGCATTTGTAGTTTATGTTTTTCTAAAAATAAACAAAAACCACTTTATAAAATTTTTGTAAACATAAACAAAAAATGTAAACGTTACCAAACGCTACCTTAATGTTCAAAAAAAAAAACAAAAAAAAACAAATGGACCATGGCTCACATATTCAAATGCATGATACTAGAATGTCACAACTTTAGGTAACTTTAACATTGTGACTCTTTTGTTTAACTTAGATGAGTGTTGTCCGTTTGTTTTCAGAGTTAGGTTGGATGGTAATGTTAGTAAGGAGATTGTTAGTGAGGGGACTAAAAAAATTGTGTTTGCTTGTGATATATTTTAGTGAGGGAATTAACTATATGAAATACCATAAATACCTTTTGGTGTTTTGATATATTTTAATACTAAAAATTATATTTTATAAATATTTTTTTGTATATATTATTTTAATATATGTACATATATATAACATGATGTAAACCCTCCCCACCTCTCTCCCACACACATAAACACACACCATGGGAAAATAGTCTTTTTCTAAGTTAATTCCCTTCCTAATTTTGAAACCCAACCCTTAGAGGCCTTTGCTAATCCCCTCTTCCAAGGCCTATGCTAGTCCTAATAGACTGCCACTCCCAAGCTCCACTTTTCAAACAAATATGATTTTAGCACTCCTAACTCACTAATAATCCAATCCCAAACTGCTACCTCTTAAAACAAGCAGAGCCTTAGAAGCTTGTTGGGAATGTGTTATTTTTTCCTTTTTCCCCTTATTGAAATTGGTAGATTACACTGACCCCTCTTATAACGGTTCCGGTTTAGACCCGACCCTTTACATGCTCTTAGATCCCGGATTCTGTACCTTTAATTGTTGTTTATACCCTTATCCTCTTGTTGTTAGTTGAGTTTGGTTGTTAGACTTGTTGGTTGTGTTTGAAACGGGTTGAGAGTTAGTTTTTCAATAGAATTGTTGTATATTTCACTTCTAGTTCACTTGGGCGATGTTTTGGTCACTCGAGCAATCTTTGAGATCTCTCAATATTTTTGTAGTTCTGAAAAACTTTTGGAAATAGGGTGATCTTCGCTCAAGCGGTCTTTTGCAGGTCTGAACTTTTGGGAGGAGGTCATTCGACGTTGGAGCGGTGTTTTGGTCACTCAAGCGGTGTCACCTATTGTGTTTGAGGCTTGAGCAGTCTATGCATATGTCAGATCGGAAAAAAGGGATTTTTGTCGCTATTTCACTTCTTCTCTCGCTATAAAACAATCCTAACCCTAATTCTGTCTCTCTCTCTCTCTCTCTCTCTCTCTCTCTCTAGTTCTTTTCAAAATACCTCAAATACTCCAAATCCATTGATTTCTCCACCATAGTTCCTTGGAGAAAAAGGTAGAGCTCGTCGGAAGTTTCGTTTTAATCAAAGAAGATCTTGTTTTTGGCTCTGTCAAACTTGTACCCTTGCTCTTTTCCTCTTCTACTCTTAAAGTAGAGATTTCTTCAACCTTTGGTATGATTCTTAACTTAATTAATTTCTCTTTGAAAAGGTTTAGGGTTTGATTTTGAAATGTAAAAAAAGGGGTTTTTCAAATAAATTCTTAAGAAAGGTTGTGGGAGTGTGTATATTGCTGTGTTGTGTTGAAATATTAGAATTTCCTTCCTTAAATGTGATTTTGAAAGTAAAGGAGGTTTTGTTTGAAAAATCATTGATGTTTGATTTATGAAAGAAAGGGAAAGGATGTTGGGTTTGAAAAGATAAGAAGTATGTAAATGTTGATAATGAGAGTGGAGTTGGATATATATTATCGCTCCCATTTTGAAATATATCAGATTATATCTATTGTGAAAAATTATCTGTTGAGTAGAAATATCTATTTTGGGCTATCAGTAGAAGATAGCTTTGATTGTCGTATAAATTGCATGAAGATTAGGTTAATTGAAACTAATTACTCATACATCTTACATTGAGCATTGCTTCATACTTAAATATTGAAATTGTATTATTTTGAGAAAAATAGGTATATACCTTTGTCACGACCCAAACCCGGCCCTATGGGTTTAGCACCGTAACCGGCCAGTAATCCGAGATTACCGAAGGCCTGCTTAACAGTAATACAGTAAAATAGAGTACAGGGCCTGGCGGAAGCCAATACAGTAGTAAAACAATGTCCAATGAGCTGTGACAGTCTGTATGCCAAAAAGATTTTTGTTGCATATAAACATTCAGTACAAAACAGTTATGCACAATATTTACAATCATTCAGTACAGGGGCTTAACCCCTACTAAACAGTACAGTACAGTCTAAACGGTATTACAAAAAACAGTACAGTGACAGACGGGGAAGTAAAAACACCCCTAGCCATAGCATGGCAAACACGGAACCTCGCAGTGAGGCACTTAGGCTGGCTTGACAAAACTGGAGTCACCCCGACGCTCCTAGCTGCGGTCTGGTGCCTGTACACCTACATATATATATGAGCAGTGAGCTAAAGCCCAGTGAATAACATATGTGTAAAGAGGTTACGAATGAATGTCCTTACAGTAGTGAAAACAGTTCATTTCAATCAGTATTTCAGTTGTTCAGTACAGTAAGCAGTCATATGTGGTACATCCATTGGCATAACAGTAACAGTAGGTCTGAAAGACCGAACAGTAATGATGGCCATCAATCAGTAAACAGTAGTGGTTCCATGAGGGAACCGACAGAGATCTCTGTAACAGTAACGGTAAACAGTAGGTGCTAAGGATGCCACAGTACAGTTCAGAAATAAAGGACATACATTCATTCAGTAATCAATATCAGTTCAGTAAGCAGTTCAGTTCTGTAATCAAAAGATAATCATTTGAACATATCTTTACACAATTGTTACTCACAGAGTTCTGGGCTACAGTGAACTAGAGCGTCTCCTCGGGAAGCCAACCCTACACAGTTTACAGATTGAACACACACTAAGCTACACAGTTGGGAAAGATAATAACTTAATCCCTAGTTTGTCTCGGTGTGGTTCTACATCTATATCCTCTTTAAGATGCCTTAAATATGCCCTAGGAATGCCTATGATGGAAAGAGGATGCAAAAATGCACTTTTGAACACTTTACAAAATTTGCTGAAAACCGGGGTCTCGCTCGAGCGTGGCTTTCTACGCTCGAGCGGACATGCAGACAAAGGAGCTCCGCTCGAGCGTCAATTCCGTCGCTCGAGTGGACTGTGTGCTACAGTAAAAATGCTGGATGCTCCAAATTTACGCTCGATGGACGCTCGACCCCCGCTCGAGCGTAAGACACAAGTCCTCGCTCGAGCGTGAGTTTCCTCGCTCGAGCGGACTGTGAACTCATGCAAAGTACTGGATGCTCGCATTTCACGCTCGAGCGTAACTTTTCTCGCTCGAGCGGAAGGCAGAATCACAGAGTGTATGCTCGAGCGTGGACTTCTCCGCTCGAGCGTAGGCTCAAAATCTGGAAATTCCAGATTTGAGTCCCAAGCTCAAAATCAAGTTTAAAAGCCAAATTTTTGATCCTCTTGGGCTAAAAACCTGGAAAAACACTTGTAAACACATAACATTATGTATTTCAAAGATCAATTTGGTAAATCAAAGCCCAAGGGTGTCTAATTCAAACTCAATTTCAAATCAATTTTCATGAACATGAAGAACATGCAAACATGCATGAATTTAAATCATTTTACATCTTCAAAACATGCTCTAATGAGCTCATTCTTTTCAAAACAAGTTGAAAGCATGGACCTAAGCTTAATTATGAACATGCATGTGACAATTTGCCATGAAATCAACTCAAAATTCATCAATACACACATGCATGCATGAAATGAGTCCTAATCCAACATGCTAGAACTAATTCATGGCTCAACTCTCAAATTTGGCATGAATCATGCAAGAACAATGTTAAATACAACAATGAGAGGTTCAATGGTCTACCTCAAGTCTTGTATTCAAGGTCTATGAGCTCAATTAGCAACCACACTTCAATTTCCTTCAAGTTCTCAAGCCAAAGCAAGATGAATTCAACTTTCTCCCTTATCTCTCTCTCTCTAGTCGGCAAAGGCAAGGAATGAGCTGAACAAATATGTGCCTAAGTGTATACTAAGGCTCCAATGTTGATCATGTAGTGGGCCACTAGGGTGGCAAGTTAGTAAATAAGTCTAACTCATGTAATTTAGCTTACTTTAATCTAATTTAATCATACAAAATCACATTTCAATTAAATGCACCATAAAATCACATAAATTATGATGGTCCTAAAACACCAATCAATTTCTGGTTCGGCCGCCGATAAGGCCTTCAATTAGCAGTTTAAACATAAAAATACAAACAGATAATTAAACGGTTAAACAGATAAAACGCAATTCAAACAGATACAGGCAATCGATTCAGTTTCAGATTCAGTCAGTTCAATTACTTTTCATATTCAGTCTCAGTTTAGCAGTGATCGGTAATTAATCGGTAATCAGTTTGAGGGTCATTACAACCTTGGTGAATCTAGTTAGGGAGTGTGGTTATGGTTTATTATGTTAGCATGTGTGTCCTTGGCGAGTTTGACTTGCATCTTAGCGAGTCCATTGAGTTGGTCATTTTATTTACACGATTACACAACCTACCTTGGTTAGTAGGGTTATGGAGACACAATAGCATGATCACGAGGTAGAGACTATCCGGGGAAAGATCTCCAATGGAGAAGTAGAGAATTGAATGTTCATTCGGACTTGAGTGTGAGATATTTAGATTGCCTTTCTGTGCCAAAGTCTTGTAGAAATGAGGTACTCTAAGAGTTTCATCATTCACGTCTTGCAGTAAACCTAGGAGGCACGAAGATGTACCACGATCATTGTCGCTAGTTTTGTTGGAAGGGGATGAATAGAGATATGGCTTTGTTTGTTTCAAGATGCCTTGGTTGTCAACAAATGAACGCCGAGCACTAACGGCCAGTGGATTTGTTACAATCCTTACCTGTTGCCGAATGGAAATGGGAGCATGTCACGATGAATTTTGTTGTAGGTCTTCTGAGGACTCAATGGGTAATAATGTCGTGTGGGTAGTTGTCGACCGATTAACCAAGCCTGCACTTTATACCTATGCACACGAGTGACTCAATGGACTTTCTTGTCGAGCTATATATTAGAGACATAGTGCGACTTCACGGGGTCCCCATGATATTGTTTTAGATGGGGATCCGTTTCACAGCTCGGTTGTGGTAGAGCCTATAGATGCTTTGGGCACCAAGTTGACTTTTAGTACAATCTATCATCCTCAGACTGACGAGCAGTCTGAGTGCACTATTGAAACTCTAAAGGACATGCTTCGAGCTTGCGTTCTCGATTTTAAGAGATCGTAGGAGAGGCATTTTCCTGTAGTAAAGTTTGTCTATAATAATAGCTTTTAGGCAAGTATTAGAATGGCAATTTTTTAGGCCCAGTATGGCTAATCATGTAGATCACCTATGTATTGGGCCAATGTGCGTGACGTACTTGTGTTATGTCCGGAATTAGTCCGAAAACGATGAAGAAGGTTGCACTCATCCGTAAGAGGTTGGTTTCGGCTTAGAGTCATCAGAAGAGCTACGCTTGCCAGAGGAGGAGACCCTTGTGTTTTGAGGTGGGGGATCGTGTGCTTCTTAAAATCTTGCCAATGTGGGGTTTGATGAGATTTGAAAAGAGTGGGAAGTTGTCTCCAAATTCATTAGGCCTTTTGAGATTCTAAAGTGAATCGGGGAGGTAGCTTATCGTTTAGCCTTACCGTTCTAACTTTTTAGGGTTCATGACGTGTTTCATATCTGTATGTTTTGAAAGTACAAGCCTAATCCTTCGCATATGTTAGATTGGACCGATTTAAAGGTAGACGAGGATATCTCGTATGAGGAAAGACCAGTTCAGGTGTTAGATACTCGAGATCAAGTCTTGAAAGGCAAGACTAGTCCATTGGTTAAGGTGTTGTGGCGATACTATAGGGTCGAGGAAATGACTTAAGAGCATCAGGCTGACGTCCAAGAGAAATATCTGGCCTTGTTTGTTAATGTTTGACCCTTTTGTACTTGTTGTAATATGGGAGTATTTTGGAGATCAATATGTGTTGAGTGGAAATGTTATGTCTTTTATACTGCGGAGCATGAACTATTGTTGTTGTTGACGGATTGTTTTGCTATTGTTATCTTGGTTCAATTTTGGGGAGGAAATTTCCTAAGGAGATGAGATTATAGCGGCCCAGTTTAAGACCTAGCCCTTTTGTACTATTCGATTCGGGATTCGGTGCTCATTGTTGTGTTTATATTCCTTATTGTCTTGTTGTTAATTGAAATTGGTTGTTTGGAGTTGTTGGATTTTGTATTGAACATGTTGTGTCACACCCCAAACTCGCCTCTAAAAGTTTGGGCATGACCTATTTAGAAATGGACACTTGTCCTGTTATACATAACATATGGGGCCTGAACGGAAGCATTAAATATTATCAAATAACAGAAAATAAAGAAGCTACATCCATTGAGCGACCACTATCATGCCAGGATCACAAACAGTACGTCAGATAGTAAATATTTACATACACATATACAAGCCCTGCCCCTTATTTGGGCATATAACAAAAACATTGGGAATGTTAACATATAATAGACAATCAGAGTACAAGCCAAAACTTAGCAAAACTCCACAAAAATAGGCAGGCTTCATCCAAATGCTTGGACGCACAGAGGTTGACAAAAGAGAGACGAGCATCGGGGTTAAGGTTGACCTCCAGATTTATTACCTACAGAATCAGGCAAAATACAGAGTGAGACAACCTCAGTGAATAATAGTACTTTAATTAGTCAATGATCAACTTGAATTATAATGCACATTAATGCGTATATAAATGCAAAAGACATGTAATTAATCTGATGTTGTAATTATTTCCGGAACAGCTTTGGACCCAGTCTTTAAACAGAGTGGCTTCAAGTCCAGATTAAACAGAGTGGCGTTAAGCCCAGACTAAACAGAGTGGCGTTAAGCCCAGGGATATACAGAACGGCCTTAGGCCGGACAGATTTTCACAGATCGGCCATAGGTCTAACAGATACAGAACGGCCATAGGCCTAGCAGATACAGAACGGCCATAGGCCTAACAGATACAGAACGGCCGTAGGCCCAGATATTAACAGATCAGCTTTCCGTCCAGTTCATATATGTATAGACTCAAGAGGTGTCTCGCACGGATTCTAGAGGTGACTCGTACTGCAGCACTTAGTTCCATACAGCACTTTGTTCCATACCAGAAATCAGCCATAGTATAAACAGAACAGACTAACTCCAGATTCATGAGAATACCGTCACACGGTAGTGTACATAATTTACCCCATGGTTGATTACAAGTTAACACAGTTGTCTTGCGTAATAACAATAACTATTAACAGAGGGCACATGTATCATTCCAGTACGCTTAATAAGAACAGAACAATTCACATTCTAACGTGAATTACATAATGATGTTAGACGGTAGTATTCATATCATAGGTTCTAAACGACCTTGGGTCCATGTATAGCACAACAGAATAGTCTCAGATTAATTAGTGGCAAAACAGAATGATCTTAGGTTCACACAAATTTCATCGTTCAAGGATGAACATAAGTTCCATTTATTCATTAAGAAACGACATAGTTTGCTTATAGATGACAAAGGGTTAATATTCGTTATTGACAGAACAGATTAATTCCAAAGTCATACCGATGTATGCAAATCTTTCAACGTTCACATAAGGTCACACTGATCTCTAACTGACATAAATGTTAGTGTAAACACTTACGAGGAACAGAGCGTTAGTAACAATAGTCATTAACGGTAAGTAAAATGTACATATGTCGTACTATTACTCACAGGGTGTGTTTGATTGAACGGACTGGATAAGGAGAGATTAGAATCCATCGGACTTGAGTCCTAGGACTGTGAATCCCCAGACTATTTGGCTGGATTGAATATGTATTCTGTGTTTGTTTTTTCATGGGATAAGATGTCTGGAAAAGACTATTTTTAATGAATCCAATGTTTGGTCAAACGGACTGGATAAGATAAATGAAGAAAAGACTATTTTACCATTTTTCAATTATTTACTAAGTAATAGCAATATTAAACATATCTTCAATATTTTAATTATTTTTAGCTAGATTAAATAAAAATTTATTTTATTTTATTTTTTACGCAATTAAATAAATTTATTTTTTTAAATAAAATAAATAAAATATCAATAAAAATATATGTTATTTTTTTAATTAAAATTTAAAATTTTATTATTTTTAAAAATAATAATAATTAAACAATGAAATTAAATAAAACATCTATTAAATTTAAATAATGAAATTAAATAAAATATAAACAAAATTTTAAAATAAAACATCAATAAAATATCTATAAAAATTATTTTTAAAAAATTAAATAAATAAAACATCAATAAAAAGTTAAATAAAATTATTTTATTTTTAAATTGAGGCATTTAAATTTTATTGAATTTTATTAAATATAATACATAATTAAATAGTAGATGATCAAAATGGTCATTTTACCACCTAATTCCAACAGTGGATAATCCCCAAAAAATTGTCCCATACCCCCTCCAGGACACAATAGTCCCTTATATGGGGGATAAGGAGTCCGACGAACTAAAAAAAAAACAAACGGCGGATTGGATATTTCTTCCGGATTACAATCCGCACAATAAATAGTCCCCCCTCTTATCCCTCCAATCAAACACACCCACAGTGCCATAATGGAGCGCTAGTTCCTCCCGAAGTATGTCCTACACACACGCATAAGTCACAAATTAGTTCTTGTTCCTTGTAAAATCATTTTCAGACTTGCTTGGTTTCGAATGAATTTACAAGTATCAAGAAAACATCAAATACAGATTTTAAAAATATCCGAGGGTCAAGCACGCAAAACGGAGCGAACCAACTTTTTCAGCTTGGGCCGCACGTGCAGCTGTGGGCCCCACACATGCGGCAGTTGGCCCCACACATGCGGCAGTTGGCCCCGCACATGCGGCTGGGTAGCCCCGCACATGCCTTTTTAGCAGTAGCCGAACCCCAAAATTTTTCCATTTCCTGCACGTGCGGCCATGACTCCCGCTCGTGCGGCAACACCTCCTGCACGTGCGGCCATGACCCCCGCACGTGCGGCGATTCCCCTGTGAGAGCAGTCCGAATTTCAAGCAAATTCTCATTTTTGGTGAGTGTTTACAAGGCTCAAAACAAGTCTATAAATTGCTAAACCATGGTCTAAAAATCACGTAAACAAGAGGTATAAACATATAACAATTCAAACATGGCTTTGATCTTTACTACCATCACTCATCATCATAATTCATTTCCTTCAAGATCTAAATACACACATATATCCATCTCACACATAGTTGGATGTAAGCATGTAGAACCAAGAATAGGATGTAATTTCCTTCATATGGCTCAAATAACTACATGATGAAGACACTTATTCAATTCTATAAATGACACACACACACACACAACCACACAAACCTTAACTTGCATGAATACCCATGAAATTTCTCACCCATATACAAGAAATGAGTTGATTAAAGTAAAACCTCCATACCTTGAGCTTTAAAATCTCTAAAACTCTCTTAATTTCTCAATCTCTTCTTTGTAGGACTTCTCCTCCTTTTCCCCTAATTCTCCTTTCCTAACCCTCTTAGGATATTTGAGTTAAAAGTTCATAAGGCAAAACATTAAAGGGATGGCTATATATATAAAGTGAATAAAAGAAAAACCAATCAGTTTAATCACTCCAAATCAAATTTTTACAAACATGCTTATTATGACTTAAAAATTATGCTGATCTCAAATGTGAAGTCAATTTCAGATTATTAAACTTCTAAGGCCTTCAATTTCTGTTCTAATCATCTTAATTGTAACAGATATTTCTCTTAGGAGACAGATATGCATCCATAATCATAGGATTCACGTATTTAAACTTAATTTCACATAGAATTTCACAATAAGCATTTAAATGCATAGAATAAGAGACTGAAAGCACACCAGAAAACATGTACGAGGGTCGGGTTATTACATGTTGGGAGTTAGTGTTTCAAAGCAAATTCTGTCTATTTGTTGTTGAGTTTGCTTGAGCAGTCTTTCGTTTCTCTCAGATTATGTGTTTGTAGTCTGAACTTCTAGGAATGAGGTTTTCTTCACTTGAGCAGTCTTTCCTTCGCTCAAACGGTCTATTTGCAGGTTTGAAATTTTAAGAGGGGGTCATCATTCGCTTAAGAAATCTGCTCTGTAGGGTTAAGGTTCTGGGAATTTGGTTTCTTCACTCAAGCCATGGTTTGGTTACTCTAGCTGTCAAGACCCAAACTCGCCCCTATAGGTTTAGTGCCGTAACCAGCCAGTAATCCTTAGATTACCAAAGGCCTCTGAACGAATTAAACAAAATACAAGGGCTAGTGGAAGCAAATACAAACATATAATGTCCATAGAGCTGTGTAGACATACATGAGACAGAAAAATTAAAACTTTATATACATATCAGTGACGTCATATTTACATTAGTCTTATGCCACCAAAACCCACATAAATACAACTTACAAAAACTTGTTCAATCAAACAGAAGAAAACAAAAACTCAAAACTTGATAATAGAATACGACCACATCAAAATGGGAATCTCCTCGGGAGGCATAGTGGCTGGCCAACACAAAAGAATCCAGGGAAGCAGCTTAGGCCTGATCATGCGCCTAATCACCTACACACATAAACAATACGGTGAGCTGGAGCCCAGTGAATAATAACAGAGTAAAGGTTTTAATGAATGATGTCCATAACAAATTCAAAAATCAAAATTCAGATCAGAAACAAATCCATATTCATATTCATATTCGTATTCAAAGTTCACATTTTCCATATGATCATACGTGGTACATCCATTAGCGCTAACAAATTTGATGACCCACAAAGGGACGGTCATAAAGGCATTCCGATGACCCATAAAAGGGACGACTATAAAGGCATTCCGATGACTCATGTACACAGAGACGTTTCCAATGACCCATAAAAAGACGGCCATAAAGGCATTCTGATGACCCAGAAAGGGACGCATATCATATGATGCTAAGGATGCCACGAATACATTTCAGAAACTTGGATAATCATTCATTCATACAAAACATAGCATTTCCGAAAACCGATCATTACATATCATCAGAAAATAATTAAAGTTAAATATAGCTATTGTAGCTTGACTTTTTCGCACCCCCTTTCGGAAGAACAAGAAGCCCTACAGTTCAGACTCCCGCAGTTCTGAATCTAAACTCACAAGTGTAATGTGAAATTGATAAACACCAAAGAGTCTAAATGCGGCAAATCTTTTTGGAAAATCGATTTTGAATAAAAAATACCAAAAATGGACTGCTATGCCAGATACAGAGTCGCCACCTAAATATTTTATTTTGGGAAAATTTAGGAAACCCATGACTCGTGCCAAAGGCCACGTGTCTGTCATTACCAAGGTTGTCTCGGCTCGAGAACTTAGGTACGAGAGGGGAAGGTCATGAATTGAGCACCCTTGCTCATCCGATCAAAGATCGGCCTCTACTAATCATGATATGATTCTTATGTACATTATATGCTCTTGTTCCGGTTTATTAGGCTAGCATTTACTATGTGATGCGCACACACAAGTATAAACTAGTTTGCTTAAATTGGAATACTTCAATTTCATGTTTGTTTTTCGAAAAGGGTTTTAATATGTCACTTGACAAAGTGGGCTTAAAGCTTTAGAATTTGCCACTTGACAGAGTGGGCTTAAAGTTTGTGAATTTGCCACTTAACAAAGTGGGCTTAAACGTACATTCATTGAATCGTTCCAATTCAAGCAACGAGCCTTCATCCACAAGCATTCAAGCAATTTAACAGGTAAGCACTTAGCCTCATGGCAAGCATGCTAGTCATGGCAGTCATTCACACTCATGCAAGTATGCTAAAGCACTAAAAACTCACCTAGTACTCCAAGCTAAGATAAAACAAAAGAGTTAGAAAAATATGCATGATACCTAACTATACAAGATGGCTAATGCAATTAAAATAGACTCGACTACTTAACATATTATTTGCAACAATTTCATAGCATGCGTTTAAACACATATTCAACGAGGTAATAGAAGACAATGCAAGTTTGAATGATGAACCGAGCCTCAATGTATGCAATACAAATGAATGGTTGCAAACATCTGATATGCTAATTGAAACGTGATGCCCCTAATCTAACTATCAAAAGCGGATAAATAAAAGGAAGAAAGACGTGGAGTTGGGAGACATACACATTATTACAACATTGATGCCCCCGTGCAGAAGGGTCTGAATGAATAAACTAGCTAAGCTAAACTACTTATACAAGACTTGAATAATTAACTACCCTAAGCTAATTATTTAAGTACAACAATTAAATAATTTAACTAGGCTAAGCTAATTAAATATTTTCAACATAAACTAATTTAATTAAACAATCTAAACTAATTAAATAAGCACAAAACAAACTAATTAGCTACAACTAATTAATTACAACATGGATACTAAGTACAACACTTTACTAATTAGCTATAACTAATTAAGTACAACAAATAAATGACTAATTGCTAATTAAACTAATTAACTAGTCCCGAGAAGCGAGGGAGGCCCATGCGTGCTCGGTTTCCACCCGAAGAATGTCCATTGTTTGCTCCCGAAAGCCTTTGTTGCACAATCCTTGGACTGGTTTTTCCTTTTCCAGATCAACTCTGCTCTACTTACAAACATTTTGCTCAAAATTCACTTGTGGCCGATAGGCCAGAAGTGGTGGCCAGCCGACCACCAATAGGAGATTACCGGCCAACATTGATGGCCTGCAGCCGGAAATAGTGCCCGGCTGGCCATTGATGATGCACCATTCTTTGCTGCACACAGAGAGAAAACAGGGCAAAAAAATGGTATTCTCACAGGTTGTTGTACTGTGTATCGCTCTTTATCATCAAAACATCTTAAAGGAGTGATACATTTGGTCTTCAAACCATCAATTCAAGCAACTTCATTGCATGATGGCTACGGTACTAAGATGTACAAGTTTAATAAATGCACAAACAAGACAAAAAACCATCAAAGGGCAATGGAGACTTAGGAAACTTGGCACATTTCATCACTTTGAGTATAAAATGCCCCAATTTTCCTTGTGTTCAATTAACGTCCGATGGAACACACCAAAACACAACCAAATTCTTATCTTTGCACAATTTTAGTTTCAACTTTTAGTTACTCATTTTAATTACCCTTCCATTTTTTAACCGATTAAGTCCATTGGTGAGTTAAGTCCTCTAAAAGAGAAGGAAGTGTCAATTGTTGGTAATGGTAGTTCAATTCCTATTCAACACACATGCCAAGGTATTCTTCTTACTCCTTTTGCTTTCAAGCTTAACAACATTCTTCATGTGCCCTCTATTTCTTCCAATCTACTTTCTATTCATTAACTAGCCTTTGATAATAATTGTACTATCACATTTGATGACAAGTGTTTTGTTATTTAGGACAAGAGTATCAAGACACCTCTTTATAAAGGTGTTCATACTCATGGCCTCTACCAATTACCTTCAGCCCTATGTTCTAATAAACCAACTTAGCAGTCATTTTTGACTTCTCTAACTGCATAACTTGCTGCTCCCATTTCTACTAACACATGGCACCACATGCTAGGTCATCCCGTAATACAGAAGTTTTAATTTTTCTTAAAGAATTTTCATTTACCTACTTCTACTACTAGTAATATGCATCTGTGCACTTATTGTGCCATGGCCAAAAGCCATAGACTTCCTTTCAATTTGTCTAATTTTACAATAAATAAATCGTTGTCCCTCATTTGTAGTGATGTTTGGGGACCTTTTTCTTCATTTAGTTTTGGCTTTAAATACTATGTTCTCTTTATAGATGACTGAAGTTCATTTGGATTGGTAAGAGTGAAGTTTTCTCTCAGTTTCAAGAATTCGTAGTGTTTGTTGAAAATCAACTGGAAACAAGGCTTAAGATTTTTTGTACTGATGGTAGTAGTGAGTTCACAATAAATTTGTTTGAGTTGTATCTTAAGAAGCATGGCATTTGGCATCAGTTTTCATGTTCTCATACACCTTCTTAAAATGGAGTTTGCTGAAAGAAAGCATAGGCATCTTATCACTACTACCATTGCTCTTCTCCACCAATTAGCTCTTGTTTTCTCTTACTAGTTTGACGCATTAGTTACCTTTGTATTTTTGATAATTAGATTGCCTAGTTCCAAGTTGCAAAATAAAACTCCCTTTGAAATATTGTTTCACCTATCCCCTGATTTTCATTTTCTTAAAAGTTTTGGTTATAGTTGTTTTCCTTGGATTAAGCCCTATAATTCTCATAAGCTTCAACCTAGTTCCTTACCTTGTGTTTTCATTGACTATCATCCATCTATTAAAGGCTACAAATGTCTTGATCTTCTGACAGTTAAACTCTATTTGTCGCACTATGTTGTTTTTTATGAAACTTTGTTTCCCTTAGTTCCTCAACCTTTTATTTTGCCCTTGCCTACTCCTACTCTTCCTTAGCTTCATTCATTCTTTTGGTCAAATCCTTCTTTTTTCATCTAAGCCCTCATATGTCAATCTTCTTGTCCTAGTTCCATAGCTTCTCCTCTTAATTCACTTGTTTCACCTGTTCCAATCGTTTCCACTCCTCTAGGCCTACTACTGTAGCTCCTACTATAGCCCTTTCTACTATTCTATCTCCTATTTCATCTCTAGTCCCATTACCATATATTTTACTAGTCAATT
Organism: Camellia japonica; assembly: GCA_030407325.1. NCBI lineage: Eukaryota > Viridiplantae > Streptophyta > Magnoliopsida > Ericales > Theaceae > Camellia > Camellia japonica. The sequence continues at coordinate 85,751,427 of JAPPVO010000017.1, forward strand.
CTTCTCAAGGTTTGGAATTCCCTTTGAATCTCTAGTTATCAATCTCAATTCTTTTTATTTTCCCTATGCTTTAACTGCAATAATCATCCTATGATCACTAGATTTAAATGCAGTCTCTTATGGCTGCTCATACTCATTCTCATTCTTCTTCTTCTTCTTCTCTTGATCTTGCTCTGGTGGAACCCAATTCCTTCTATGAGGCTATTAAAACTCCAGCTTGGTCTGCATCAATGAATAAGGAATATCAACCTTTACAAAAGCAAAAGACTTGGATTTTAGTTCCTTTTCTATCCGATAAGCAAGCCATTGGTTGTAAGTGGGTGTTTCGTCTTAAGAAGAATTCTGATGGTTCAAGTACTCATCATAAGGCTTGTCTTGTTGCTAAGGGTTATTTGCAAAAAGAAGGCATATCATGAAACATTCAGCCCAATGGCTAAGCATCCCACCATTAGAGTGTTTCTTAGTCTTGCTCTTCATTAAAATTGGCAAATCAAATAATTGGACATTTCCAATGCCTTTTTTCATGGTGTTTTTGAAGAAGAGATGGTTCACCTTCAAGGTTTTGAAGACTTTGTTGGTCTTTCTCATAGATGCAAGTTGTAAAAAGCCCTGTATGGTCTTAAATTGGCTCCAAGGGCCTTGTATTCAACCTTCTCCTCATTCATTCTGTCCACTGGTTTTACAAATAACCACCGTGATTTTTCCTTGTTTATTCATCATATCACACTATTGCTAGTCTATATGGATGAGATTTTTATTTTTGGCAATGATTTAGCTCAAATTGCAACTCTTATTAAGCATATGCGCTCTGTTTTCTCCATGAAAGAGTTAAGAAATATTTCTTATTTCTGTCTCAACATAAGTATGTTTTAGAAATTTTTGCTAAAGCAAGAATGTCCAACTGTATATCTTACTCTTCTCCCATGGCTTCCAATTCTTCACCTCCTTCTGAGATACTCATCTCTTTTTCTTAACCATCTCTCTATCTCAGCCTAGTTGGAGCTTTGCAATACCTTACCATAACTAGGACTGATTGTTAAATATTTCTTTTAGAAAATTGTGAGTTTTAACAGCGTGAAAGTTGTAATCTTAATGCAAAAATCAGATGCACACATAAGGATATGAGATTTATTCCAAAAGTAAAATTTATGTCCACAGTCATTGATGTTATATTATAATAAAAAAGATTTATAAATGAGATAAAAAGATAGTTGTCCCAACCATATATAAGTAATATTAGGATCGACACTATCCAACATGTATTTAAACAAAGATAAATGAGGAGCACAGTCTCATAATATTAGAACTATATATATTATTGGTTAATTAATAATGTTCAGTAGTTATCAGGTTCACATTATCTAACATGTATTAACACAATGATAAATGAGTAGCACAAATCATTTGTCATCTTTTGTCTCATATCTATTGTATATTGGTTATATCATCGAAATCCGTTATTAAAAAGTATGGGTTAAATATTGAAATATAAAGTGAGTCATAAATGAGAAACTAAAATTGGAACACAAAGATTAAGAAATTTTGGTACTAAAAAATTTAGCCACTTATTAATAATTGAAAATTGTGTGGAAACTAGGCAAACTTTCAATAACAAATTGTTGGGCACTTTATAGGGCCAAGTTGGGTCATGCGAAATCGTGCCCAAACTCATCTGTGAGCTAAGTTCAATGGATTTCTTTTAACATGTCGAATCGAGCCAACTTAGTACCAAAAACATATAAAACCTCATCCAACGGGTTTACCCAAACAGGCTAATGAGCCGGCTCGCATCCTAAGCGCAATGAGCTGATATTCAGGCTTTTGAACTTTTATTTTTTTTTCTTTATTTTTTATATTTTTTGTTGGGCTTGCAGGCCAAGCTTCAACACCTTAGCCCAGGTTTAACCCAAATCTTATTAGGAAGGGCAAAAGTTCAATAGGATTGAGGTCAAGTCGTAAGCCTTTAGAATAAATAATGACCTTTTTGCAGCAATGAGGTTTACTTAAATTACAAATTATCCCCTGTGATTTTAGAAATTATATTATGCTCCCTAAGGTTTCTAATTTATAACAAATATGTCCTTTTATTAATAAATCATTAAGTTAATTAACAGTTTTTAATAATGCTAAAATTTTATTTCAATTAATAATTCAGATAATTTTATTATTGTATTGGTAGATAGTTAGAAATTTCACTTTTTCAATTAATTCTGTTAAATAAAAAATTATGACAGGGAGGTATTTGTAATTTTTCAAACCAGAGGGAGTAATTCGTATTTTAAGTAAAATTAAGGGGTGTATTTGTAATTTACCCTAAATTTTTTAAATCTGTAATTATTTTTATAGTAGATTTCCTTTAGGATTAGGATTAACTATTTTGTGGGACTTATTGCTTCAAAAGGGTCTTGAAATGAAACATCCATACATATTTTGTTGAGATTTTTATATCATATCCTATCAGTGCACATGGGGACACCAAAAACACAAGAAAATATCATTTCGCCCCTCATACGTTTATGAATTTTTTAATTTGATCCGTAGATTTCGATTAATATCAATTTTATACCCAAACTTCTGAAATTTTGATCAAATTGGCCATTGCTGTCACATTTCGTCTACAATTGGACGGAATGTGCTAAGGTGGAGGGCGAATTGATTTTTAAGGTATAGTTTGGAACGCAAATTGATTTTTAATTTGAGGGACAAATTGATTTTTAATTTATAGTTTGGGGGTAAAATAAAATTTCAAATGAATTTTGGTGTCACGTCAGCACATTTCGTCCAATAGTCCTGCTAGGTAACTCAAATAACTTGTGGCTCAAATAGCTTAAGGTGCCAAAACGACGTCATTTTGACACATTTTTTTTTTATTTTCTTTTTCTTTTTCTTTCCCTACTTTTCTATCTATTTTCTCTCTGAAATAGAAAGAAAAAGGAGAAAAGAAGGAGAGGAGGAAGAACAAAGAAGGATAAAAGAGGGAGGAAGAGAGAAGAGGGAGGGGGATCAGAGAGAGAGAGAAGAGAGAGGGGGATCAGAGAGAGAGGAACAAAGAGAGAGAGAGCCGAAATTCCCACCCACCGATGCCACCATCACCTTTGCAAACTGTAACGCCCCAACCTTTCATATGTCATCAATATTGTTCGCTTTGGGCCACGCCCGCACGGATTTGTTTTTCCCAGTGGGTCACCCATCCTAGAACTACTCCAGCCTAAGCATGCTTAATTGGGAGTTCTATTAGGGATTTCACCACCCGAGAAAAGGCCTCGATATTATATAAGGGTTCAGATTTTTACTTTTATAGCCTAGGAACTCCCATTCCATGCCCGATGTGGGACACCGGAACCTTACAATCCACCGCCCTTAGGGCTGCAGGTTCTTATGCAGTAGCCTGCCAGCTCACAAGCCCGTCCACATGTACCAAGAGATATTAGGGGCCCATACTCGGTACTCCGGAGAGTCGGCTTTGATACCATTTGTAACGCCCCAACCCTTCACATGTCATCAATATTGTCCGCTTTGGGCCACGCCCGCACGGATTTGTTCTTCCTAGTGGGTCACCCATCCCAGAACTACTCCAGCCTAAACACGCTTAATTAGGGAGTTCTACTAGGGATTTCACCACCTAGGAAAAGGCCTCAATACTATATAAGGGTTCAGATTTTTACTTTTATAACTGAGGAACTCCCCCTCCATTCTCGATGTGGGACACCGGGACCTTACACAAACCTTCCACCCACCAGCGTAGCCATCACTGTCGCTCATCGCCATCACTGTTGCAAATATCTTAACCCACCGACGCTGCCATCACCGTCGTCCGTTGCAACCCTTCTCTGTATGTATACATAGATCTGTGTATACACACATAGATTTGTATATATATATCTCTCTCTCTCTCTGTTTCCCTTATCTTCTTTTCTTTTTCTCTTTGTTCCTCCTCTCTTTCTTTTCTCGCCTCTCTGTTTTAAAGAGAAAATAGAGGGAAAAAAATGCCCAAAATGCAAAATGACGTCGTTTTGGCATTTGAGGCACTCGAGCCTTTGAAATTTCGAGCTATGAAACAATTTTCTTTCGTCTAATTATAGACAGAATGTGACGGCAATGGCCAAATTGATCAAAATTTTAAAAAGTTTGTGTGAAAATTGATATTAATCGAAATTTGAGGGTCAAATTGAAAAATACATGAAAATTTAGGGAGCAAAATGATATTACCTCTAAAAAACACACTAAAAAACACAATTTTGCATTTCTTTTCCTTTTAACAATTTTTGATATTTAGTTAAAATATCATTGGGTGTAGAAAGCCAAATTTCATTAACTCGCATAGTGAAAATTCACTGAGACACAGTGCAATTTCATTGTGCAATGAAAAATTTCATTGAGTATTTTATTATGTTTGTATTTCACTATGAGACTTTGAATTTACATATTTTTTAACAAAGAAATGAATGAGAGAGAAATAAAGAAAGAAAAAGATAAAGAGACACCAATACAAATCTGGACCATAGAAGCAGACGAAGAAGCAATAAGGTGGCGTTGATGGTAGAATGTTTGAAATGAAGGTAGTAGAGATTATACGTGAACAATGTCGTAAGGTAGTAGTTGTTGTATGAGGTCATTGAAGTCAAGTGAAGGTGATGGTGCATAAACAATCTGATGAAGAAATCGGTGATAATGACAATGGTGGTTGTGATTTGCCAATGGTAGTCACTACAGGAAATTCGTTTTTTAGCGGCGTTTTAAAAACGCCGTGAAAACCCTGAAAAACGCCGTAATATCTTATAGTGACGTGTAAAATTTTCGCCGCTGATAGGGCCACCGCAATAGCTACACAACGTTTGAAAAACGTCGCTAAAAACATTACACGGCGTTTCTTAAAACGCCGCAAAATCTTTGACGACCGTCTCTTCTTCCGTCCCCAATTAACGTGTGACGCTAGAATGACGTCATTTAGTGGCGTTTTTTCGAAAAACGCCACTATTTTTTATTTTTTTAATCACAACACGAATTAAATGTGTGACGTCATAATGACGTCATTTTGTGGCGTTTTTTCGAAAAACACCACTTTTTTTTTTTTTCCTGGGGGGTTGGTGGGTTCCCTGCTGGTGGTGGAAACTGAATTCACAATTTGGGGATCTCATATTTTATGTTTACTCTATGCAACCAAACTACTAGATTTAAAACCAATCCTCAATACATGCCATATACATGCATAATATAATCTCACCAGAATCATCATTTCAAGTAAAAATTTCACATCAGTGTCATATACATGCATATTGTCAACTAAGACATCTAAGCAACTATGAGTCTGTAACACATAAAATAAGACATCAACCCCTAAGCAATCAACAAAAAAAAAAAAACCATCACAAACATTTTTTTTCCCAATATTGCAAGCAACACTAGAAAAAAAGGTCCTCAAATTGATACTCTCTGAACTCAGTCTCAGCTTGCTTCACAGGTCTTGCACACTCAAACCTGCAAAATTATGACCAAATAAATAAGAGGCTAAATTAATTAAGGAGACAAAAAAGAGATAATATATTCAGGGCCACTTTCCCTGAATGTTTTTACTTCAGTTGAGAAGCGAAAAACATAAATGTATCTCAATGAATGTGCAACATGCCATGAACAAACAATATGGACATCAAAAAGACAGTATATCATATCACATAATTACAGAGAGAAATACAATTAATTTAAATATAATTAAAAACTAACCTGGAGGAAGGGATTGTTTCAACTTGTCAGCCTTCTCTATGTTTAAAATAATAATTATTTGCAGATCAATGAATGTGCAAATGAAAACTGTGACCCAGAACACAACATTCACTTGAGCATACATCTCACTTGCATACTATTGATTTACAATTAATTTTTCTCATTTTTTATACTTTACTATTCTCAATATGTTCTGCTTACATCATCTACAATAACATGTCATTGAATCCAAAGAAGTAAAACTTCTGCAAACCAATACCCAAAAACCAAAAGTTCAAGGTCTTCAAAAATTCTTTCTTGTGCTGCACAATAAAGAACTAGAACAAAAAAAGAAACTTCACCATATTTTTCAAAAATAGCAACAAGGTATGGTTAGCCAACAAAATAGCTCCTGCATAACTACACCCAAAAGCAAACTTTCACTTGCTGAAGCACTACTACGATCCATCAGTCTTCCTCCAAGAAAAAAGGGTTTGGTTCCTTTCCAACGCTTTAGCCTCTGCACATCCGGTTCATTAAATTATAAGTCAGACAGTAGCATACTCTAATCAAAACCAGTTTGGATCTTTCAAATGAACTGTCATAAATTTTTTGGAAGACTAGTTTGTTAGATTTTCTACAATTGGCCCCAATCTAGACGCGATCCTATATAATGATAAGAATAGTTACTCCATTACTTGGCACAAGGTTATTTTTCAGCAAAAAATGTACCAAAAAAAGGAACATGATACATTTACACACGAGCACAAATTAGGAATTGATGAGTGTATATACAGAAGAAATGCACACCAATCTATATTCATACTAGTGGCATCAGAGAGATTACTGGTCTACCTGTAGAGATGAATTATATAACTGCTACAGAGTTTTACCTAAACAACATACACCATTTGGATTTTCCACACGAATGTCACAATAATGAATAATGACCTCAAATCTTTGCCATAGCATTGAGCATGGATAAATCAATTTAAGTATGACATGATTGTTGCAGGAAAGTAGCTGTCAGTACTGAATACTAATAAATCTAATGAACTTGCACCACAGCAGCATACAGCTAAATTTATTTCCAAACAGCTACACAAGTGTAATATCTTCACAATATGACCAATCTTGCCAGTGGGTTTACATTCATAACGATGATCCTATGAATACTTTGTGATCCGTGATAATGGTTTCAGGTGAAATTCATTCTACCCAAAACACTATACTTTTATAGAGAGCCCAGAGCATATATTGCAGTCGACACCAGCCCAAACACCTCTAATATCACGTATGCTACGGATGTCTAGTAATTTTTTCTTGCTCTTTATTTATTTATTTAACTCTTCTTTTTTCTGTTCTTTTTTTTTTTATTTTTTTTATAAGAAAATGAACTTAACAATTAGACTTCATCTGACTGAAAAACAGCAGCAGCCAAACTTGAGTGTGAGCAAACCCTTAAAGAGGAATGTAGATCTCCATGCTTCGCTTTTTGTCACAATGTATAAAATAAGAAACAAAGTTAAAATGAATTTTATAAAGCAACCATATAAAGTTCCAGCAATAGAAATTTTATAAACTAATAACAGGCTAGATAGTAGCCCTGGAAAGGACTACTAGCTTAACTTAAAATTTTTGTAAGGGAAATTCTAACCAGAGTAGAAACTCCTAAAAATTAAAACTTCTAACAAACATGACTTTCTATGCAAGAGCTCCTTTATTGGTTAATGATTTCTACATCATCCGTCTATCCATTATTAAAAGTTTGTCTCTTCTCAGTGGACAGAAGGAATGAGAGGAGAGAAACACGAAGGGGCATATATAATCAGTTAAAAAACACATCTTAGGTCAAGGGCTCAAGGAACTGAACTAACAATGCACATCATAGAACTCAACTAACTAGACTGAATCTGAAGCCAATCAACAAATAAGTGAGAAGGAGGAAGCAAAAACATACACGCAGCAGCATACACACAGCAGCAACAACATACACGCAGCAGCATACACACAGCAGCAAGCCCACAGCAGTAGCTAATTTCACAAATCAAGATAATATTAGCCGTTCCTGTGACCCAACGATGATGATTGAAAAAAAAGAGAGCTACAATGGGATTGGTAAAGCAAACTAAAATCACAAATTCACTAACTGAATACAGTTACTTGGTTTCTGTTTAATCTTTTTCTTGGAGAACAGAATGCGCAGGAATGCCAGGGTCAGGGTGATCACTAATACATACAAAGTGCAGACAATGAACGAAGGACCAGAGGCTCTTCATTTTTCAATCAAAGTGAAGCCAACTGTTAGACAAAAACAAAAGAGAATGTGTAAATTCATTGAGGATATCTGAAAGCTCACCAAGCATATATATACTTTGGAGCGGGTCTAAAAGGGGATTCTTAATTAGAAATACAGAAAATTGTAGCATCTTAATGCAATCACCTGCCAAAAAAAAATAAAAAATTATCTGTTCAAACTGCTTCCAAAAAATTATTTAATTTTGGTATTTTTTTTAGATGGGAACTGTAGATATTTGTTAAACTAACTCTTTTCACAACTATTAATTTTGGTCCAAGAAAACGAGCGACCAATTAAGGTTAAGGGCACGTAGCAATCAAGAACCCTCACCACATGTGGCTCAATCACTAGATGTATAAGAAGCACCACTGTCCACATGAGGCTCAATCACTAGGTGTTTTAAAAACAGAATAACAGGGTAACAATTCCAGCGCTATTCAAGAATAAGAATGACCCTGCGACCATATTAAGACATGAGGTAAAACCATGAGTCTTAGTTGAGAAGTATCCACAACCACACCAAACGCATAACATAAAATAAAAATCATAAATTTTCAATATCAACATCAGGTTGAACTCAAAATCAATCCATTTAGCATGCTTGAAATGCAGGCCTATATTCAGCGCACAACACTCAATATAAGATTCAATTTTCATTGCAGATATTAATAATGATGGACACTAGTGTCCCGTAATTCTCAGTTACAGGTTGTGCAGACACCAATCAACTACAGGGCAAAAAGAGCATTTTAGGTTCAAGCACTAACATCACATAAAAGTCCAGTCATGAACACCCACACATGCTTGGCATCAATCAATAATGAGGTAGGGTTGGATTTAGCATAACTTTTGATGTATGCAGATAAGAGGTAGACTTAATGGACCCTGTTAAAGGCCCAAGATGGCCCAGGCACAGGCTTTACCATTATTTGACTATATTAAAAATATTAAGAAAACAGTGCGAATTGTTGCATGGAATTGTTGGATATGTAATTTACCATTACTTTGTGTAATTGATAGCATGTGGCTATTGAAGATTAGTATTTGGATCTTTAATGTTATTTATAAAAATTTATGAAAATAAATTTGTCAAGTTAATTGGTTTTAAATTTTGTTGACTAAACTATTAGAATGTGGTAATGTTAGTGCATAACATGTTTCTAACATGAACTAGTCATCCAAATTGTACATTGTGATTTACTTGATTGTATTGTACAATATTGCTTTGCAGCACTCATGATCCATAAAAGAAATTCTCCATCTGTATTCTAAGGCCAAGTTTGATTCGTGCACACAATTAGGCGGGATAAGTTAATCCAAGATTACAATCCTGCTATAACTTATCCAGAGGAGGGCATTTTGAAATTTTGCGATAAAAGTCTTGTCCCAGGATCCCACCCTTCCCCCAGGAAAAAATAATCCCACACACAGTTATGAGCATCCTGCAATCTTTTAATGTTAGATTAGTTTATATTAAGGCAACCTACTTTGGTGAAAATGCATTTTCCTTGCACGCTTAACTGCAGTTTTCTCACTAGTCACTTTTAAATCGTTAAAATACTAGTTCAAGTATGAAGAAATCAGTCAGTAGATTCACCCAAACCTAGCAAGGATCTTTAACTATAATGCAATTTTCACTGTGTATTCTCACCGGTTGCTTCTTAAATACTAGAGTGCAGGTTAAATCTGATGAGATCACTAATAGATTCACCCAAACCTAAGCAAGGATATCCAACCATGTTGGAGTTTGTCCATAGAGGAAAAAAAGGTCCTTGCCCCTTCGAGACTGTCACGAAATAATATGTCATATAAGGGTATGATTATCATTTTATTATTAATAATCATATAATTGTTAAATAAAGAAGAGCAACAAAGTAAAAGCTAAGAGGAATAAAAGCAAATTATTAAAATAAAAACGAGCTTGGAAAAGCCTAGCAACCTTGAGTCTAAACATATTATTAGGATAGATCACCACTTCACTCTATGATAACCTGGGGTGTCATGTTTATCGAAGCAATTGCTTAGCTTAAGAATCATATACTCAACTCAAACTCAAAAGTAGCAACTGCTAGGGGCTAAAAAACTAATTATGGTAGATACTTAAAATAACACTTCCACTACAAATACAATGATGTAATGGCAGGCATTTATAACTTACGAAGCAATCCCAATAGATCTGTCGAACAAATCTGTCTCTTGATTTGTTGTTGAATGGCTTCAAAGTGCCTACAGAAACAAGTGTCAACGACATTTTATGAGCAAAACCACATGTTACTCTAAAAAGATCATTCAAGAAATGAGAACATCATATAATGCTAGCAGATTTGAGAAAAATTATGAAAAATCAACTCATACTTGGTAACCAGGTCATGTGCAAGTTTGATTAGTTGCTGCTCCGAATCAGGGAATATTACTCGATAAGCACGTACAGCTTCCACAAATTCGTAAGTTGAAGCCTAAACCCAAAAAAAAAAGAAAAAAAGAAAAAAAAAAGGAGTTTGATAAGCATGAACTAACTGCATAACGTAAAAATCAATAAATAAATAATTTTTTTTGAAAAAAAAAGAAGCAATAGTTGCATACGCTTAAGGAGAACAGGAAATTAGGTAGAACCACATGAAAAGCCTGCTCCTACATTTGTAATTAGATGCTTGTTTATACTCTATGCTACATTAACTCTCTAAATGTATGAAGTACCCATGTCCTCAACACTTTGGTAAAGGTATGGGATATGTGTCTAACATTTGTAGTTCGACTTTCACCTTGCAAGCATATTTAGTGATTTAAGATGATCAAAAAACTCCATATTATGCATGAAATGCCCTATGACTGCTTCTGAACACCATTTTACTCTAAAAAATGAAAGCAGTATACTGAAGAATATTAATATTTTTTTGTGTCCCTGTGTCCTTAGACATGGGATTAGATTACTCTAACACTTGGACACATAAATACCCACACCCGACATCCATCCATGTAACATAGTTTACACTTAATACATGCCAGTGCCACTTGCCTAGTCTAGAATTGAGACTGCTCATCTCACTCCAAGTGCATTAACATCTGGAAGTGGTTTTGATATCAACAAACAAGGGGATAAATCAAATGAGAAACAGCCTCCTTTAGCATCACGAGGTTTGCACCCAAATGATAAGTTACTTGTACTTCCATTGTAGAGTACACACGCATAACTGTATGAAAATCACAAACCAATTAAATTCTCCACAAGGCTACATATAGATCAAGAGAACTTTTAAGTCATCAGAATGTTTAAAGTTCTTTGCAGGAAGAAGCAAATAAGCTGCATATTTTCAACTACTACTAGCCTCAATTGCACTTTGCACCCTTGTACATAAACTTCCAAGAATATACCAACAAATAAGCAATTGAAAAAAATAAAAAGTTCTTAAAATTCATAAACTTCCAAGAATATACCCTACTGCATATTTTAACTACTCCATATGGAAGAACTAATAAATACAACAATACACCCAGATTCAAAGTTGATCACAAAAGCTTTGATCATGAGCAATGAGCAAGGAACAATACACCCAGATTCAAAGGTAGGCTTCAAATATCTAGAAGAATATTTCAATAATTTACTCTGTTTGTTACATCAAACTAAAAATTAAAAATCAAATTGAATATTTCAATAATATTCAATAATTTACTCTGTTTGTTACATCAAATATTCAATAATATTTCAATATTATGTAGTCTTCCTTTATCTTAATGTAGGTCTTTTCTCCCTCTAATAATAAAAATTAAAAATCAAACTGTTATTATTTCCGTTGTGAGAAATGTAAACGAAACATTAATAGCTTGATGTGTGTGCGTGAGAGAGAGGTGAGATACATCCACCAAATCCAAAACAATTAACTCAAAACAATGACAAATCAGAGATCTGAGTTCATACAAAACAAATGCATATATCATAAAAACTTACAGATTTGAGTTCTGCAACAAAAAAAAAGAGGCCGATTGAGCGAGATCTGGAGAGCTTCAAATCTGCGACAGGTTCTGAAATCGACAGATCTGAAATCGATCGAGAGTGTTTTAAATCGAGCGAGAGAAAGTGTTTGAAATCGAGCGAGAAGATTGGTTGAAATCGAGCGTTTCAAATCAGTGAGAGTGGGGGTTTTTGAGCTTCAAATCGAAAGGGTTTCTGAGCGAGAGAGAGTCTGAGTTTAGATAACAAATTATGTGAGACTGAGAGGGAGACTGAGAGTTTAGATAACAAATCGAAAGGGTTTCTGAGCGAGAGAGAGTCTGAGTTTCAAAGCGAAACTTGTGTGAGACTGAGAGGGAGACTGAGAGTGAGACTGAGGGAGAGACGTTTGAAAGGGACGGAGTATTGAACGGTGTTCACAAGTTGACCCAAACGGTGTCGTTTGACTGAGATCTGATACAACGTTTTTAAAAACGTTGTATTTAAATAATCTATAATGGCGTTTTTCATAAACGCCATAAAAGAAGCGTTGCCGTACCCTACTTTTCCTGTAGTGAGTGTCGTTCAAAATCTAAGATGACATGTGGAGAGAGAGAGAGAGAGAGAGAGAGAGAGGGAAGGGGGCTAAGCGAACTTTTTGTGTACTAGAACTCTAACAAAAACTTAACTTCATCTCCATGCATATGTATAGAAAATTTAACTTCATATGTTGTTAAAATTTTGGAAAGATTATTTCTACTTTACTCTTTGTTCAAAATAATTTATTATTTTACCTTTTTTGTAGGGAAATATAGATAAATGAAAATTGAAAAATTAATTTCAAATTAGTAGAAATTTTGCAGTTAGTTGGACTAGAAACACAACTCACTTAAACTCCACTAATTTACAAGTATTTATATGATATTTTCTCATTTTTTTTATATATTTATTTTTATTGGACTTTTGTCCCACAAATAAGGGTGCGCACAAGTTGATTTCGGTTGGTTTTCTGAAAAATTCATAAACAAATTTAATTTTCACATATTGAGAATTTTTCAATCCGGCACCAACTTATTCTTAAAATTGACATGTTAGTTGAATATTTTGACTATTTTAAGCCAATAGTTTGAGTAAGTTGGGCAAGTAGAAATACAAAATAAATAAAAAAAAGTCACTTATACAACCTTGGTTTTTTCATTTTTGTTTTTGTGTTTTCTTTTAAAAATTATGATTTATTCTAAATATTGACAAAAAAAAAATCACAAATTAATCGAATATACGATATTATTCAAAATTATATTTTACAAAGTAATAAGCAAAATAATCAAATTAAGAAAAATTATACAATGAAAATGATAGGTGCCACTCGACTATTGGCATCAGAATTTTAAAAAGCTCAGTATAAAATAATTTTGCATTTATGTAAGCGGGTTATAGGTAAATTGATAAATTTTAAGTTTTGTTTGGTAAGATGGTTGAAACTAAAAAGATAAAATAAGTTACAAAGTTAGTAAAATAAAATGTCACATTCAGATTATAATTATTTCATTTTTTCTTTTACAAAACTATAAAAAAAAGTCAAAAGTTCATTTCAAACGAAACTTTTTTGACTATGCTAAAATAGTAAAAAAAACTAACAAATCAGGTTAAAAAAATTCTTCCCAAGCGAAGGCTTAATCAATTTGCCAATGTTTATCCACACCAATCTCAACAAATTTTGAGTTAAATTATAACTAAAAAGCTACTTTTTTATTTTAGCTAGTATTTTTGGTATATACACAGTATATTAGACTCTCTATTTTAAAATTAAATTTTGTAAAATATTTATTTTGTATTGCTAAAAAGTAGACAAAGTAGTGTAGGAGAAGTTAATTTTGTATTGTTATATATGTGCAGTTTTATATTTAAAAAATAAATAAATTTGTGCCCAATAGCGGTTGTCTGGCCAGACATCCAAAGTACATAGGATATATCTATGCAATTTTATATTTCTAAAAGAAAATAGAAAAAAAAATGTGCAACAACCGGTCGTCTGACAAGATGTGACGTCACCCTTAAAAATAAATAATAAAACATTGTATAACCTGTAAATAATAAATCGCTATATGTAATGATGTCCTGTAGTAAAATTAATCAAAAATTAGTTTAAAATAATTTGTTAAGACTAATACAATAAGAATTTTATAATTTATTAACTATATTTAACCAAAATCTATGTTTGTTGATACTGATGTGGTGCTCTAAGCCACTCCACTCAACTCAACGCAATTCAACTCGTTTTTCTCAAACGCTGGTAGATTTGGCTTGAGCCAACCCAAATCCAGTGGAACAGTGGAACCTCGGATCAACCCGAATCCGATGCGTGGCGTCGGTTTGGGGTTCCGATCCGAACAAGGTTTGGTTTGGTGCCTCTAAAACCCAAACCCCTAGCTTCAGTTCCCAGAGATACAGAGAGAACAAAAACACACATCTCATGGCTTTTCTTTTCCAGAAATTTCAAGAGGTACTCTCTCTCTCTCTCTCTCTCTCTCTCTCTCTCTCTCTATATATATATATATATGTATATATATGAATGCTTTACAAATTTGTTGTTAATTTTATTTGATTATTGGTATATATCTATGATTCTTTCTGGACAATGCTTGCAATTGATTGAAATTGCTTCCAATTCATTTCTCTTTCTCTTTCTGTTTGATTGAACTACTCATTTTACATTCAAAACTAGTTTAATTGGCATACCCATGAACATCCAAATTAAGGGTTTATTATTATATTTGTTCGTAATGTAAATCGGATATTTACCGACCCCCCAATTTGTTTGCGACAAGGATTGGACTTTGGGCCTGGCAAATGAACGAATGTACTTACAAATTTACTACTTTTATTTTCCTACAAAAATGTTTCTGCGGAGCTTTTTAAGCTAATTTCTCAATTTTTTTTTAACCCAAGTACAATAGAAAGAGTGACTAGTTATTATGCTGTATTTCATGGTTTTAATCTCTTTGGATTGAGGTCCCTTGCTTTTTATATGTGCCTATGGTGGTGTGCATTGAGTGGAAAAGTAAGGCTAGCAGTGCAATTGCCAACACCCACTGCACCCAACCACCTCCAACTGCTATTCATTATCCATGGCTAACAGTGCAATTGCCAACACCCATTGTCACAACACTGCCATCATCCACCAACAAATTCCACGACAACAACGCAACGCCGTTGTTAGTCCCTCAATCGTAGCAACCAATACACCTCCACCCAACAACATTGCAAACCATCACTGGCCTCACCCCTCTTTTCGTTCTTTGTTTTCTTCCATCATAACACATCTCATTATTTTTAGGGTTGGGGATTAGGTTTAGGTTTGGGTTATTAAGGTTAAAATTGGTATTTTTGAAATTTTTGATGATGATGTCATCAAAATTCGTTAGTTGATTGTGGGTTAATAGGGGGTATTGTAATGAGATTTGGAACCTTAAAGAGCGGAATGTAATTTTCAAAATGTGAGGGAATCAATTGTATATTTCATAAACCTGGGTGGATATATTTACCGAAAATTTTATAAGTTTATGGTAAAAAATAAAGTTTTTTACTTGCTTTTGAAAAATAAAATTGGTTAGGGAGAAAAATAATGAATAGTATGATTGATGTAGATGTGTAAGATTGATGTATACATAAGACCACTAGAAGATTGATATATACATAAGACCACTAGATGGGTTGGGCAATCTAAAGTGAGGGCCATCCGTAATCTTATGGGCAATTGTCACTAGTTAGAATTTGTATAGGAAATGATAAGAGCACAAAGGATTTGTAATTGGTGGGACAAGTACAGGATGGGGGGAACATGTTAGGTCACTTGAACATTTATGTGAAAAGGGAAAAAGAGAAATAAACTATGTTCTATTGATGCGGATAACAACCTCATGTACATAGGAAACTATTATGTGAGAAAAACACACACACACACACACACACACACAAAATGTAAAATTTTTTAAAAAATTTATTTTTATTATTTGCTGAGGAAATGAAATTAGCTTTGGCCAATCAAAATATGATGAGTAGTTTTTCTTCATTTTTTGATTTTGTTTTTCAGTCCAACAGCAGCTTGTGTATCACTTGATACTTGATACTGTTACACTGTGACCCTTACAGTTATGTCTCCTAGTACCACAATTTACAGCCATGTTGTTTAACCTTTGGCTAGGTTTTTAACGTGACAAAAGATTCTAAAGAGAAGGAGTTTATATATTTTAATCGCACATGCACCTTTTTATTAAAGGTTCTTTTGTGGAAGCAGACCACACTATCCACTTGGTTTGTTAACTTGAATCAATTGTCTTCATTACATTCAAGGGGGTTTTACTCATTAGAAGTGGGTGGTTTTTTTCGAAGAATCCATATTTGAGATGATACATAAATAGTGGAGCAGCTTGAGCTTCCATACTTTAATTTGTCACTACCTCTTATTCACTTCCCGCCACTGTCAATTAACCTTACTCATTGTTGCACCTTTATCTCCAATGTTATTTATTTATTTATTTATTAATATAAATTTATGGTTACATGTGGGACAAAGAGTTATATAGAGTATGCTCAATACAACTGCTTTAGATGTCTTCATGTCAAGATTTTGAATACTTGTGTTATATTTAGGCATGTTTTGGGAGTTTTCCTACCAACTAACAGATTTCACCTCCTTATTCCAAATATGTATTTACAATATCAATGACCCCATTGGGTTGGCCACAAAATTACAACATGGCATCTGCATCCAATTTGGGATAATTTATCTTGTTACAGTACTGCAGAATTTGTTAGTTGATAGATTCCCCCATATGTTAAATGTGGCCCCCCTGCTTTAGTCCTAAACATTGCTGCTGTTCATTCTTTCCATCATCTTCTTAATAAGGTTTTTCTGTTTCTTCATTTTGCTATCAGGCTGTGAGAATTCTTGCAAAAAGTCCCACATTTGCTAGAAATCCAAGGCACATTCAATTTGAGGCTGATATAAATTGCCTCTTTCTTTACACCAGGTTCATATCATTTGGTTATTGAGTTAACCATTGTTCATGTTACTCTTGTCCCGAGTCTGCTTTTGCCTTTCACAACACCTGTGTTTCGTGCTTTAAAGTTATGAATGCATTAATGCTTGATTGACCTGAGTTTTGTGGCCTTGAAAAAGAAGAAATTTTAACAATTGTTAATGTATTGAAAATGGTGTCATGTATTCTGGAAAGGTCATAATAAGAGGCAAATTCATCTTGAATTCCTGAAGTATCTATTATCGACAATAATCTTATGGTATTTCAATTTGAGCAATATATAATTTTTGTTTCTACCTAGAAATCTAGTAGTAAGGCTTTGAATTTGTAATTAGGGTATGCATTCTATTTTGTAAATTCTTAACATAATGCCTTTCAAGATAAAAATCTACCCAATGGGACAATATTAACTTATTAAATACTTAATGAACTTGGCTTAAATGACAAAAAGATCTTGACTAGCAGGAGTTAAGAGATCTAGTTGACCTTGAACAACTTTTGGTTTACATCATTATTATTTTTTCCCTTATTCAACTTGGAGGAAGTAGCTTGACTTCTAGTGATGATTTGAAACTTTCGGGATTCAAATTGTGAATCAAAGTGGCATTGTATCGAATCGCGAATAAAATCGAATTGTGAATTGTAAAGGTTCGGTCACTTTTTTTTTTTTTATTATATAGAAAAATATATCTATACACTTACTTAGGGATTAAATATATCTCATAATATGAAATATTTAGACTCAAACTCCTTAAAATGTTGTTTTGAATAATGATCAAGTAGTCTAATAGATAAGAAGTTAACACATGTTCCAATATAAGATCTCCACCTTACCTTTTTCCTTTTAAATATTTGTTATCAACCATTCTCACTAGATGCCTTTAAAAGATTCCTTTTATAACTGTAAACACTTGGATAAAGTTGATTATCAAAACCTAGAATATTATATAGAGAGAAGATTTTATTTTTTTTTCCTTTTTCGTTCAAGGTTTGAGTCTTTGAGAGTAAATAGGGAGGGAGAAAGTCAAAGGATAGCATATAGTAATCGTAAAGACCTTAGAAAAATTGTGTGCACTCTTTTTCAAAAATAAAAAAGCAAAAAAGAAGTCAAAAATTGATTTCAGCGAATCAAAAGTGAATCAATCGATTCACCGATTCACTCACGGTTCACAACTATTTATGATTTATGCAACATGTTCGTATCGATTACTGACTGAATTGAATTGAATTGAATTGTACGTTTCGAATCACGAACCGTATGATTCCAATAATAGAATAGCAATACTTGGCATAAGCAGTGTTATTAAAGGCGATAGGTGCACCAAGGCGCCAAAGTCTCGTGGGGCCTAGGCTCAAGGCGCAAGCCGAGGAGTAGGCTCCATTGAAGTGAGGCGCACCTTGTACGGAAAAATAAAAATAAAAAATTAATATAAGTAAATAATAGGGTTCAATATAAATAAAATGAAATGTTAACATTTAGTGTTCTTTGGAGATTAGGAATTAGGGTAATTTTTCTGTTATCATTGATTTGGGATTGAATGCCCAATGTATTGGCATCTATAATAAGAGTAGGGATCTTTTGTAGCTGCACCATATTAAAGCAATGGTCAGATTTTAAAAAAAATTAATTGAAGCAATACTAAAAAAATCCCTAAGACACAAGCCTTGGACCAGTTAGGCGCCTTATTGAAATCGACTGGCCTGAAACACTACAAGGCGCAAACCTTGGACCTGGATGAGACTTAGGTCTAGGTGCGCCTTTAATAACACTGGGCATAAGTGTACAAGTATTTATGATTGTCTACGTTACACGGACTCTTTGAAATTTGAGAGGTACCTGTGTCGACAAGACACTATACGACGCTAGTACGGGTGCGAGATACGGCCGGGATATGGCTCTTTACAAGTGGATACGACTCTATTTTGCCCTAAATGCAGAAAGAACGAAAGAGAGAGCAAGGAGAGAACCTATCGCTGGCTTCGATCCTCTGTTTGACGACTTCAACAAGTGTGGCCCCTTCAATCCTGTCTCGTTGGCTTTAACTTCTCCTTCTCCTTCGACAAGCACCACTATAGACGATCTTTGTCTTCGTCTCTCTCTCTCTCTATATATATATATATGTCGATCTTTGTTTTCTCTCTCTTCTCTTTGTCGATCGCTTTTCTCTTCTCTGTTCTCTCTTCTCTCCTCTATGTCGGTGAATATCAATCTCTTTTCTGTCTCTCTCAAAAGAAATTCAATTAAATCATACATAATAAAAAAAATCTAATAAAATCTATAAAACAAATCATCAATTTTTTATTTTTTATTTATCTTAACATAATTTGTTATATGTATATTTTTATTTATAATATATATATATATATCAATTAAAAATAAAACAAATTAAAAATATTATTAATAAAAATAATACATAAGATAAAAAAATAATAAATATATTTAAAAATTACTATTTAACTCATTTTCATATAATAAATATATTTAAAAAATAAATATTTAATGTATCCTCGTACCTGTATTCAAATTTAGATCCATATCTACGTATTCTTAATTTTTAGTTTTGAAGTATCCGACCCTTAGATACACACCCTCACCCGAGTCCATGTAACATAGATGATTGTTGAGCTTTGATGAGGTAATTCACTTTCATAGTGTTGGAAGATTGAGACAGACATCATGATTAATATTCTGCATGTCATGTATTGATGATCTAATCTACCATGTGCTTTCATGTGAACATGATGCAGCCTTTGTTGCCATATAGTTGCCTTCTTTTCTTTTTGTCATGCTAGTCTTAATTCCTTATGGAAAACCTTGCATATCCAGCTATAATCGTTTAGGAAGGAATGCTGATGAATCAGATGCAGAGGCGATCATTGATATGGCTGGTAAGGCCTCCCTTGCTGATCAACGAAACAGGTTCAAGAAAACATTCATTCTCAAATTAAAACCTTCTGTGCATCAATGGATGAAATTCTTCTTCCTGATTCAAAGAGCATAAATGAATCATCTGAATCAACTTCACAAAGGAATACTGCTGTGACCCGTAGTGGCCTTGGCCTTGCTGTTGGAAGGATGAGCCCACAAAATAAAAGTCCTGGTGAGTATTTATCTGCATCTTTATTTCAAACTGTCAGAAATTTGTTTTTATCAACTCCAGGACATTTTAAATTTCCCTTTATTAGTGTTTGGAATTACTACAGATTTTTACTCTATTTGAGCTAACACTGAGTTTGCTTAAATTTACCCACTTCCTGATTTGTAAAATTTATCTTAGAATATTTATCTTATAGAACGAATAGATAGTTTATTGAAACCATCTAAGACATTGTTTATTTATTTTTTATTTGTTATTTTTCTTTCATAGCTTTGTGTTATTGATTTAAATTGAATTTATTTGGCGTCTGGAAAAAAAAAAGTGAGTGCACTGCGATTAAATTGGTTCCTTTAGTGCTCCTTGCCGAAACTATATAGTGGCAGGTTTTGAAAAATCATCTTATTATGGGCAATATAGGTAGTACACAATGCATAATAACATAGTTATTTTGAACAATAACTATGGTCTTGTTGCATAAGTAACTTGATATGGAAGAGCTTGACAGGTCTAGGTATGTGAATCCTAGTAGTCAACTATGGCAAAACTATGAGATCATGCTTAGAAATCTAAGCTTGTTGACAAAATATCTTGACTTGTGCTTAATGCCTTATCCCCTCTCACTTCCCCATTACCATTGACATTTGGCACTATCAAAAGCAAGGCCTCCAATCTGGCTTTCACCTCTGCTGTTCCCAGCAATACTATAACAATCACACATCTCAGATAACATCTCTTTCCTTGTATTTTCTCTATATCAATCATGACTATTTTCAAGGGGAAAAAAAGAAAAGAAAAAGAAAAAGAGAACAAGTTAGTGACTGAAAAATGATTAGAGGTATGTGGGAACTAGGAAAGAAGGATAGTGGTATCAAAGAGCCTCATAAGGCGACTCAGAACTCATTTTTTCATTTGATGTGACCCCTTGTGTGTTTGTGTGTGTATGTGTGCGTGTGCTTCTGAAATAAATAGTTGGGATGTTAGCATTGTATGATCTTACAAACTTTATTTTTTAATGAGCATTTAGTCATCTTTTATGCATAACTTGGTTGTTTTATTATACGCTAATTTCTTTATATTGTGGTTTAGTCATTTCGATATGATATACGAATCCGCAGATTCTTTCCCAATTAATGATAATGATGTTGTTCTGTCCTTTTATGTGACATGTTATTGATGATTAACCATCCATACGAAATTATTGTTATATATTTTTTTCTTTTAATGAGGTTTCCAGGACCTCTTGGAGCATTGAAGTTATTAAGATCTATTGATGATCAACCAATGCTTTGTTTTTCCCCCCCACTAAAACTGTCTGACAAAATTTTATCTGTGGTTTAAACGTTCTAGTACTAAAATAACTAAATTGCCACTTGGTTCTCTGAATTTATCTTGATTGCATTCAATGGAAATAACAGAAGATTACATAATTGTATCAGTTTGTGTGCCTGTATCAAATTTTAATCACTGTAGTCTGTACCTAGCTTGGTCATTTGGTGAATTTATACCTATATTATTTGGTGTGGAACTCCCAATGATTTTGAGTAACTTTTAATGCTGGAATCTGATTATCATGAATTTTCAGCACAGCTGTACCTGATACAAAACTGTTAAAACGTGCTGAGTTGTCTTAGAGTCTGAAGAATCTCATAGGCTACACTCTTGAGCTCAAACCATCTCAAATTCCGCATAAGGACGCTAGCCAAGGTTTATTCATAGATGGTCAAGCCGATGTTGGTACTGTAATAGCATTCTATCCTGGAATAATTTACTCTCCAGCTTACTACCGTTATATTCCTAGATATCCAAGAGTCGATACACACAACCCGGACTTGATCACAAGGTGCGACGGAACTGTTATCAATGCACAGCCTTGGGGTGTTGGGGGTGAAATCCGTGAAGTGTGGGACCTCTCGAGTGTTATTAAATCTAGGCCAAATGTGAAAGATGATGCTAATAATAAAGGTTCTGACCAAATTTGGAAGATGCTCAATAAACCTTTGCAAGCCACACGAGTGGCCAGTAGTGGCGATGTGTTGGAGCGGAGAAACCCACTAGCTTTTGCCCATTTTGCGAACCACCCTGCAAAAGAGATGGTCCCAAATGTAATGGTTTGCCCTTATGATTTTCCTTTAACTGAGAAGGATATGAGAACCTATATACCAAACATAAAGTTTGGAAGTGGAGAGGAAGCGAAGATGAAGAGGTTTGGAAGTTTTTGGTTTAAATCTTGGGGATCTAGCAACGGTGAATCAGATGTTCTGGTTCTTAAGGCTCTTGTCCTTGTGGCCACTAGGCCACTTTGTGATGAAGAGGTGCTCTTGAACTACAGGTTAAGCAACTCAAAGCGGCGACAATCTTGGTATACTCCAGTAGATGAGGAAGAGGATTGGAGAAGGTGGAGCTGAATTAGAGAATTGGATATTGAAGCAACTTCTTCTTGTTCTGCTTTTATTTTTATTTTGAATTCAGGTTTACAACCATATGCCATTGTGGCATTACATGATCATTTCTTTAGTAGCTGTCTCACTTGAGTTTCTTTGTTCCTTGGACATTTTCCTCTCTTTTTGGATGTCATTATAAAGCTTTTTCAAAGCTGCAATTTTACCTTTTTGATTGTAACCTAACAATGAAGTGGACTATGCTGAAATCATGTTGACATTCTTCCTCTCTCTCTCTCTCTCTCACACACACACACACACACAAACACACACACACGGCATGGTGAAAATATTATCAGGCCATATTTCCTAGAAGTACACTCAAAAGTAATATATTTATCGCATATATTGGTTGATTTTAAGAGGCTGAGTGTTATGATCCTACATCCCTTAACAGTTGGGTTAATTCTACTTATGGATTTTTATTATTTGGCATAAAATTTGGCTACCATGTCAAGTATAGGATCATATGAATTACTATTTAATGATTCAAGCCTTAGAGGGGGCAACCAATATGCTAACAGTGAGGGTGTACTATAGGCTAGATGAAGACACTAGCATTGTAACAGTACCAGAACACTTTTTACAAGTACAAAAGTTAAATCTAAGCATAACTTTTGTGTATGGTGAGGTATGGGGAGCTTGAGTTCCAACACATCTTGGAGAGACTTTGGAGATGACTTTTTTTCTTGAAATACCATATAAAGTAAGTACTAAACTTTTTCAGTGGTTAGATTTAGGATCGTGATTACAATATTTTTTTTTCTAGTTATATTAGTGAGAAAAATATTTAATAAAATATTTAAATGTAAAAAGTAAAAAGGGTAAAATTAAAAATTTAACCACTTCTGCTATTTATATAAATCAATCAATTATATAAATCAGTCAATTTGATTGAATTCAATACATTATCAAATAACCTTTAATTTTTAATATTTAGTTTTATCAAATATCACCTAAGACAAGTTTGATATGTAGAAAATATTCAGTATTGGAAGAGTGTCGCTTGGGGTGGTTTAAGGAAAAGCAAATCAAGGAAGATTTCTTAGGGGGGTTTAACCATGTTAAAATGGGCTAATATATTGATTGATCTCATATCCTTTTTTTTTTTTAGTCCATCATAATAACAATGTAAAAAGGTTTAAAATTGAATTGAACAAGAGAATCATTAGGATTTGATAGAACTTTTATCTGTATTTAGGCCCGTTTGAGGAGGGGTTCAAATAGTTACAAAAATTATTATAAACTGTTAAATTATTTTTTTACACATTTATCTATTTATAAAATGTCAAAAAATCAACTCCAAAACAACCCCCTAGATTTAAACACCATAAGAAAATGCTGCTCATAAATGATTTTTTAACTAAACTGTCTTATCAATAGAGACAAGGACAATGAATTTCACATATTTATTAACATAAATTTATAATTTTGTGTTAGTAATAAGAAAATTTGATTAAAAAAAAAAAAAAAAAAACTTGGGTAAATTGTACCGCTAGTCTTGGTATTTTAACCCTTATGTCATGTTAGTCACTGTAATTTGAATTGGTTCAATTTTAATCATGAATTTTTGAATGTGTCTCAAATTGGTCTAATTAATTTCAACTGTATGTATTTTTTTTTTTTTAATGAAAAAAGCACACATGAGCAGGTGTCATGTTTTTAGAAATAAAATTATAAATTTAATTAATTGAGTGACTCAATCTGAACTAACTCAATGATCATTTCTCATAAAAAATCTAATAGTATTATCAATTGAACTAAATTGATATAAAGTCTAAAATTAAAAACTAAAACGATAGAAACCAAATGATACAAACATCAAAATATAAAAACTACGGGTATAATTTGTCTAAAAATCTTTTATGTATTAATATTACCCAACTTCACAATACTTGAATAAAAAGGATATACTACCTATCAAGAACACCCAAACCAAAATTCAAAGATCTCCACGTCTAAAACTATTATGAACCATTCTTCCAAAAAAAAAAAAGAAAAAACAAAAAAATTATGAACCCTACAATATCAATGCGTACTAAATCCAAATCATTAACAAAGCTAAGAAACACCCTCTCTCTCTCTAATATCTTCCAACTTCAGAGTAAGGATCGACTCCACCAAAAATTTGATCCGTTGCATCCTTTGCAAACCTTTCACCCCATGAGACTCCCTCATTTTGGCCATGACTTTGACGTTCATAGTTCAAAGGGTCATCAAGAGCACGAACCATTGAACTTTGATGATTCATATTATGATCATAACAATAACTTCCATAGTTATTATCATGATAGCCAGTCCATGCCCAATTTTGAGGAGGCTCATAATAGTTTCCACCATAATACCCACCAGGCATTTCATGATCATACCCTCCACAACGTGGAACCTCCTCTTCCATTCTTTGCCAATTTTGGTACACATTTTCAGGCTCTTGACCATGGTAAAATGGACGATAACACGACGGTCCATACCTATCGGAGTCATAAATTGGAGGATACTGAGAAGAAGACTCTGAAAACCCATCATCCATGGCTATTCCTTTTTCTTTCTCAGCACTTGTGTATCCTTGAGGGAAGCTCGGTTCGCGATCCTCTTCATCGTCAACATCATCATCATCATCAGATGAGTTGGCTTGGATTGGATGCCACAGCTATGTGTTCTTTCAGTATTGGTATTGGGGTTTGCATGAACACCATTGTTTCTATGGTTTGTATGAACACCATAGTTGTGGTTGTTTCTTGGATTTGCATGATCAATGCCATAGTAGTGGTTGACATCATCGGCTCGGAAATCTGTTTGGTCCCCAATGCTATGCCTTATCGAGTCGTTTGGAACACCAGCATTTCGGTATTTTGGTTTTCTTGATGATCTCCCTGAAAGAGGTTTTGACAAATCAAAAAGTGATTGTTACGCTGCAAAGTTTCAGCATAATAAAGAGAAAAGAAAAGAAAAGAAAAGAACAGAAAGAATTATTGTTAACAGCTCTGCTTGGTTGGATTTTCATATTATTATTATTTTTTTTTTTTCTGTTTTTGGTTTTGTTGTGTTTTTAGAAACAAAAACCAATAAGATTTTGTAAACATTCATCAAAGTTCGTAATTCCGTGCAAAAATAATTTTGAAAATTACAGAAAAAACTTTTTTAGTGTTTCTTAAAAAGTGGATTGTTTTCAGAAATTATTTTTGAAAACAGTTCTTGAAAACGATTCATGAAACATATTTCTTGTGCTTTCTGAAAAATGAAAACAAAAAATAGAAAGAAACAAAAATACAACCAAACAAAACAATACAATAAAATGAGGAGATTGAAAATAAGAATGAAACAAAAGCTAGTGATTAAAAAAACTATGTAGTCCAAGTGTATAATCTTGTACATAGTTGCAAATTAAATAAGGAGAGAGCAAATATATATAAAGAACCTTTTTGTTTAGAAAAATTAGACCCCATTGATCTCACACGAGTTGGATTGAAACAAGTCTCATTGACAAACAATATTAGGGCAATCAAGGCCTATTTATAGAAGTCCTGTTTGATAAAGAATGTGAGAATTTTAAATAGAAAGATATTATATAACAGAGAATCATTGTATTTTTTGAAATTAATTCCATTAAAAATAAAATAAAATCAGAAGGTTGATTTGAATTTTGACTTTTGTTTCCATGACTATTGAGAATTTGAGAAAGGCAATAAAAAATGAAGAAACTTGCCTGTGTTATACTATATATATATATATATATATATATTTTTTTTGATAACCTGGCCCTTTTGATTGCCTAAAAACTATTTTAAATTGTTTGTTTATATGAGGCGGTGGAAATTTCCCTCCCAAAATTCCCTCTTTTTTTTTTTTTCCCCCAAAATTCCCTATCATCAATTTGCACAGGATTCTCTCACAATTCGTAGTTCTCTCCCCCTCACAATCGCACACCCGCATAGGTTTGTTCCGTTTTTGCTTTGCATCTCATTTCCCCTACTTCTGTCTCTCAATTTCTGTTTCGAATCTATGTTTGTCTACTCGTTCTGTAACTGCTGTTTGTGTCAGGAAACTTGAAAAGTGTTCTGGGTTATTGTTATTTATTGTAAAGATTGAGACCCTCTTGAAAAGTGTTCTGTAACTGCTGTTTCTTTTCTCTCATACGGCTCTCATCATCTGACGTTTTTTTTTTTTTTTTTTTTTTTTTCTAGAACTAGAAATTTTATACACTGAGTAAAACAGAATCATAGTGCTATTTGAGTTTGTAGGTGTGAGAGAGGGGTATACCCTTTTGTATATACCCTATTGGTTTTTTCATGAATAGAATCACAGTGCTGTTGGTGTCAGATAGGGGGTAGAACAGTTTTAATTTTTTTGGTACACTTTTGTGGATAAAATCAGTGTTGTTGTGTTGGATGGGAGGAGTTCTAGGAGTTCTAGAATCATAGTGCTATATGATTTCTCACCTTAAAAAGTCTATATATCTACGCAGTTTATCCTTACTTCATGCCCCCAATGCTTGATTTCTTTTCAGATATCTTATTTGCTATGCGCCCTTGGAGATGGTCATCACTTTTTATTGAACATGAGCACTGGGGAGTTGACAGATAGGAAAAAGGTGTCCCTTGGGACCCCGCCTATAACACTCCGCACTTTCTCATCAAAGATGAAATGTCCTGCATTATGATCATTCTCGTGGCTTTTTTCAACTAAGATGCTCTGCCTTTGTTTCATCTGCATTAATCTGTTTTTCATGCTGACTTGGATTTATTTTTCCTTGAAAATTTATTTTGGTGTCAAGAAAGTAAAAACTCAAGTCACATTGATTGCAAACAATTAGTATTCTGTCAAGTTGCTTTTTTTCTTTTGTTGCAATATTTTATATACCTTGTTCAGTAATACTCTCATTCATGTATTGGTAATACCCATGTATATATCCTAACATATACACTCGCAAATAGCTTTGAAGAGGTGTTTTCTGTCGTCTATAATTTATATTAAAAATAACCCACTATAGTGTGCTCTCATTTCTATATGCTATGAAACACTCCATTTTTGTTGCTGTAGTAGTGTGCAACACATGTCGGACAAGACACCACTCAGATATGTGTCGGACATGCCATTTGGCATTATATTAATTTTTTTAGTGGACACGTCGACGACACATGTCCTATTTCTGGACACACCACAGGACATGTTTTGGGATTTATTATAATTCTGGAAAGGTGGTTTGGTAGAGTGATGTACTAATTTGAAAACAAGTGGGTGGGATATGAAAAAAGGAAAAGAAAAGAAGAGAATGATCATAAGGCTGGGCATTTCATCCTGTTCACTTCTTGTGTCTTTAATCTGACCGCTGTTTAGTTCGTACTTATTTTTTCCCCTCATATATGCTTGTTCATGCTTAGTTCTTGGGACGTAAAATCTGGGTCTTTTTTTCATGTTAAAGTAGTGTTATCAGTGTTTGTGTTCATGCCCGTGCTTTTTAGTGAATGTGGTTATCTCATAAACAAATGCTTATCATTTCATTTTCATGCATTTGAATTGTTCCAGTCGAGAGAGTACACAACTACAGCAACATGTAGCCCAGAACAATGCTTCCATGGAATTGATCAATAGTGTGACTGGCACTGATGAGGAGGGTCGGTCTCGGCAACAGATTCTTACATTTGCTGCCAGGAGGTAGTCATTGATTTTGAATTATGAATTATCAGCTTGTTTGGCATTACTTGTACCTTTGTTTCTTTTCAAATTTTATAATAAGATGTTGAGTTGTATGCTTCTAGAATATCACACAAAAATTATGGCAAAGAAGTAAATTATGACAAAAATACATGTTTATAAGCAAAGCCTATTAACTCTCTGTACCGTGATAAAATATTTTTTCTACTTTCAAGTGGTTGAAGGTTATAAAATTCTGAACTCGTCAAAAATAGTGGATCTACTGTTATTGAAGGTGGTAAGCTTTTACTTTTAACTTTTAAAATGTAGCTGTTCAGTGTTGATCTTTACTTCCAAACATAATCTCAAACCTTAACCCGATTGTTTTTGTTGCACTGGATGTGTTTCACAGAGCCTCGTCTTCTGTTGAATTTTTTAATACACCTTCAGTCATTGTCGTTTTCAAGATTAACGAGTGGGGGATTGTTGCCCAACTATCTTTTTGGAAAGATACATCGGCATACCATTTTCTTTCTTTTCGGCTTTTCTCTGTCGCTTCTTCTTCTTCTTCCTCTTTATAATATGAAACCTTAATTTGGTATATTACTTGGGCTTAAGCTTTTGGGCCATGTTGGTAAGTTGGTATACCCACTCT
The DNA here is from genome assembly GCA_030407325.1 of Camellia japonica. Classification (NCBI taxonomy): domain Eukaryota; kingdom Viridiplantae; phylum Streptophyta; class Magnoliopsida; order Ericales; family Theaceae; genus Camellia; species Camellia japonica. Next base: position 85,780,221 of record JAPPVO010000017.1, read on the forward strand.
GTTCAATTTGTTTGGCCAGTAGGTTACTTGGGGTGTGACATTAAAATTCTTCAAACTGGACTTGACATGTACAGTGGCAGCACTCTCTTCATTTTGGAGACAAAAAGTTGAATCTCTCAATGGCAATATTGACTAATAAATTACTTTTATTTCAAGCTCTATGTTCTTAGTGTTTATACTTACAGCTTCGTGGGCACATTTGCCATTGAACTCGCTTTGTGTGTAATTAGAAAACTAGCATATAGTTCGTTTTAGAGACGGGATCTAGCTTAACATATAACTCACTCTTGATTCCAGATCTGCCATTTGACTTTACTTTCTTTGCAATACAACACATGTATTTGCTGCATCAGATAGGCCAACTGTCATTATAGTAGTAAGAAATTACTCAGCAGCAATTTAAATTTGAAAGAGGTCAGTCATATGTGCCTTTTCAACTCTGCTGCTTTTCCAGATAGGTAAATTTTGCTCTCTCTTAATTTTAAGTTTTTTTCCCCCTCATCATCGTCAATTGAAATGTCGGAACTTGATTCTTTTGTATTTTTGCTTAAACACACTTCTTGAATGGGAAAAGGAGAAATCTTTAATTGTTATTATAGTCCATGCTTCTCTAGGTAATTCTATGCCACTTCTTGGTAATTTTAGCTCATCAGTTTGTTTTGGTCAAAGTCATCACTCCATTGTTGTGGTTTTCTGTCATTAAAAGACCTGCACAAGACCATCTTGGGGTCAGTTTCTCAGCAACAGCAACAATTGAGATGCATGGAGGAACACGTCTCTTCATTTCTTGCTAGTAAATATGACGTATGAACTGAAAGCTTATGTCTCTTTCATATGTTAAACTTGTAAGTTAATTTTGTTAATCTTACATCATTTTCTCACACTGATGTGGATCTTATTTGGTTGATTCATAAACTAAATTTAGGGATGATGTTTTAGGGGTCTAAAGCATTTTCTGGGATTGAAGTATATTGAGTTTGTTTGTTTTTTTTTTTTTTTTGCTGTTAAACAGGAAGAGGCTGCTAGAGAAGAGCAGGAGGCAATGGAAAAAATTGCGGCAATATTAGCATCTCTTACAGCTAAGAAAACAGCTATGGTGAGTCTTTTTTAACTACATTTCTTGCCAAAATTAATAGGTAGAATTGTTTGAAGATTATTAGTAAATGCAACATGGGTTTCTAAATCAAAATGGGTTTTATGTGATTTGGGTGAGGCATTCAAGATTATGTTCTTTTTTTTTTTTTTTTTCTTCTCCTCTAAAAAATTAAGTTATATTTCGTTAGGCTTCTTTAGATTTCAAGGAGTTTTTTTCCTGAGAAAAGTTATGTATGGAATGTATAATGGTAACATAGCAAAAGCAGTTGCTTTTATGGGCATTTGAAAACATTTCAAATTACATCACAGATGGATAGGGTTTTTATTTATTTATTTTATATAAAAAAAAGTATTTCTAGCACCCTGAGTATTGCATGACCTAAGGCTTTGGACTAAAGTTGCAAGTTATTCATTACATTTGAGTGCATTTAGTAATTCTATCACGTAATTGTCTTCGTTTGAATTTGCAGCACAAATATGGTCAATTACTCTGGGCAGTAGTGGGAAAAGGCAGCGTTATTAAATAGTGTAATTCTGCACAGGTTGATTAGCATACTAGTACAACTCCGAAGTTGAAGATAATAGCAGCGCCTAGATTGGCATCCATCGAGGAGATGAGAACACCTACAGTTGGAGATCTTATGGCAAATTTTACCAGACCAAATTTGGGCTGTACTGAAAACAAGATCCAACAACATCAACAAGGGCCGTGTCTCGAAGCATCACCTAATAATAGAACTCCTTTTGCAGATGTCAATTTCTCGTAATGAACTCCTTGATAAGAATATTTAGACAAATGAAAAACTTTAGCAGCTTCATCTGTTGTATGTTATTGGATGAGCCTTAAATTCAAAAGTGTATTAGTATAAAGTTTGCCAATTCGGAAAGCTGAGGTTGGCTTTATGTTTAGTCCAAAATGTATCTTATAAACTACGGTGCCTGAGGGATGTCTCTTGTAAATCTGTAAATCTTATAAAAATTATAAATGATTTTCAATTATTTTTATGCAAATTTATCGTTGCCAAAAAGTAAAGTTTTCTCTACAAACAATTTGTCAGTAAATGTGTTGTCAATAGTTTACTTTTGCCGATTCATATTGTGTCGCTAGAAGTGTATTTTTTGGCAATGCAAATTTGTCAGTGTCAAAAGTAAAATTTTTCCCACAAACAAATCGTCGGCAAATGTCAACATTCACTGGCGTAAATGTGTCGCCAAAAGTTTACTTTTGCCGACACAAATTTGTGTCGGGAAAAGTGTCACACGATCATCATGTTTGAACTATTTTTACCGACGCAAGGTAAATTGCCGACGATGAATGAAGGCTTTTACCGACGACTATGTTTGTCGCTAAAGACTTCACTTTTACCAATACAATGATAATTTCGTCGGCAAAAAGTTTTGCTTTGTCGACTCATTTTTACTCACGGGTTGCCGATGTAGCTTTGTGTGTCGGCAAAACATTTTAACGACGATTTTTCCCTTTTAGCAACATATTTTGTTGCGTTGCGAAAAATGTAATTTCTTGTATTATTGCATTTTAGCCGCGGAAGTAAATAATTAGGATTTGTTTGGGAACTGTTTCGTTTTTAGTTTTTAGTTTATATTTACAAAAATTTTAAAAACGGTCATAGAAACTTGTTTGATAACTTTTTCGGTTTATAAATTGTTGTCCCAGTTTGTAAATTTAAGGAAAAAACGTAAACTCATACTTAAAAAATGAGTTTACGTTGGTTTTTAAATAGAAAATTTAAAATTTTGACTAACAAAATTTTTTATTTCAATTAATTTTTTTTTCAATTATTTTATTTCAAATATATTTTTTTCAAATAAATTTTTTTTTCAATTAATTTTTTTTTCAATTATAATGTGTATGATCACATTGTCATAAATAATAAAAAATGAATATACATATTTTAGGATTGAACAAACATATGTTTTTAGTTTATATTTTTAAAATTTTTCAAATATTTTGTTCAAATCAAATGCATTTGTAGTTTATGTTTTTCTAAAAATAAACAAAAACCAATTTATAAAATTTTTGTAAACATAAACCAAAAATATAAACGTTACCAAACGCTACTTAATGTTAAAAAAAAACAAAAAACAAATGGACCATGGCTCACATATTCAAATGCATGATACTAGAATGTCACAACTTTAGGTAACTTTAACATTGTGACTCTTTTGTTTAACTTAGATGAGTGTTGTCCGTTTGTTTTCAGAGTTAAGTTGCATGGTAATGTTAGTAAGGAGATTGTTAGTGAGGGAACTAAAAAAATTGTGTTTGCTTGTGATATATTTTAGTAAGGGAATTAACTATATGAAATACCATAAATACCTTTTGGTGTTTTGATATATTTTAATATTAAAAATTATATTTTATAAATATTTTTTTGTACTATATTATTTTAATATATGTATATATATATAACATGACGTAAACCCTTCCCCCCCCCCTCTCCCTCCTTCTCTCCTCCTCCTCCCCTCCCCCCACACAAACACACACCATGGGAAAATAGTCTTTTTCTAAGTTAATTCCCTCCCTAATTTTGAAACCCAACCCTTAGAGGCCTTTGCTAATCCCCTCTTCCAAGGCCTATGCTAGTCCCAATAGACTACCACTCCCAAGCTTCACTTTTCAAACAAATATGATTTTAGCACTCCTGGCTCATTAATAATCCAATCCCAAACTGCTACCTCTTAAAACAAATAGAGCCTTAGAAGCTTGTTGGGAATGTGTTATTTTTTCCTTTTTGCCCTTATTGAAATTGGTAGATTACACTGACCCCTCTTATAACGGTTCCGGTTTAGACCCGACCCTTTACATGCTCTTAGATCCGAGATTTTGTACCTTTAATTGTTGTTTATACCCTTATCCTCTTGTTGTTAGTTGAGTTTAGTTGTTAGACTTGTTTGTTGTGTTTGAAATGGGTTGAGAGTTAGTTTTTCAATAGAGTTGTTGTCTATTTCACTTCTAGTTCGCTCAGCGATGTTTTGGTCACTCGAGCAATCTTTGAGAACTCTCAGTATTTTTGCAGTTTTGAAAAACTTTTGGAAATAGGGTGATCTTCGCTCAAGCGGTCTTTTGCAGGTCTGAACTTCTGGAAGGAGGTCATTGGACGTTGAAGCGGTGTTTTGGTCACTCAAGCGGTGTCACCTATTGTGTCTGACGCTTGAGTGGTCTGTGTATATATCAGATCGGGAAAAAAGGGATTTTTGTCACTATTTCACTTCTTCTCTCTCTATAAAACAATCCTAACCCTAATTCTCTCTCTCTCTCTCTCTCTCTCTCTAGGGCTTTTCAAAATACCTCAAATACTCCCTAATCCATTGATTTCTCTACCATAGTTCCTTGGAGAAAAAGGTAGAGCTCGTCGAAAGTTTCGTTTTAATCAAAGAAGATCTTGTTTTTGGCTCTGTCAAACTTTTACCCTTGCTCTTTTCCCCTTCTACTCTTAAAGTAGATATTTCTTCAACCTTTGGTATGATTCTTAACTTAATTAATTTCTCTTTGAAAGGTTTAGGGTTTGATTTTGAAATGTAAAAAAGGGGGTTTTTCAAATAAATTCTTAAGAAAGGTTGTGGGAGTGCGTATATTGCTGGGTTGTGTTGAAATATTAGAATTTCCTTCCTTAAATGTGATTTTGAAAGTAAAGGAGGTTTTGTTTGAAAAATCATTGATGTTTGATCTATGAAAGAAAGGGAAAAGATGTTGGGTTTGAAAAGATAAGAAGTATGTAAATGTTGATGATGAGAGTGGAGTTGGATATATATTATCGTTCCCATTTTGAAATTTATCAGATTATATTTATTGCGAAAAATTATATGTTGAGTAGAAATATCTATTTTGGGCTATCAGTAGAAGATAGCTTTGATTGTCGTATAAATTGCATGAGGATTAGGTTAATTGAAACTAATTACTCATACATCTTACATTGAGCATTGTTTCATACTTAAATATTGAAATTGTATTATTTTGAGAAAAATAGGTATATACCTTGGTGAATTTAGTTAGGGAGTGTGGTTGTGGTTTATTATGTTAGCATGTGTCCTCGGCAAGTTTGACTTGCATCTTAGCGAGTCCATTGAGTTGGTCATTTTATTTACGCGATTGCACAACCTACCTTAGTTAGTAGGGTTATGGAGACACAATAGCATGATCACGAGGTAGAGACTATCCGGGGAAAGATCTCCAATGGGGAAGTAGAGAAAGGTTTGAATGTTCATTCAGACTTGAGTGTGAGATATTTAGATTGCCTTTTTGTGCCAAAGTCTTGTAGAAAGGAGGTACTCTGAGAGTTCCATCATTCACGTCTTGCAGTAAACCTAAGAGGCACGAAGATGTACCACGATCATTGTCGCTAGTTTTGATGGAAGGGGATGAATAGAGATATGGCTTTGTTTGTTTCGAGGTGTCTTGTTTGTCAACAATGAACGCCGAGCACTAACGACCAGGGATTTGTTACAATCCTTACCTGTAGCCGAATGTAAATGGGAGTATGTCACGATGAATTTTGTTGTAGGTCTTCTGAGGACTCAATGGGGGTAATAATGTCGTGTGGGTAGTTGTCGACCGATTAACCAAGCCTACGCACTTCATACCTATGCACACGAGTGACTCAATGGACTTTCTTGTCGAGCTATGTATTAGAGACATAGTGCGACTTCACGGGGTCCCCATGACTATTTTTTTAGATAGGGATTCGCATTTCACAGCTCGGTTGTGGTAGACCCTATAGAGTGCTTTGGGCGCCAAGTTGACTTTTAGTACAATCTATCATCCTCGACTGACGAGCAGTATGAGCGCACTGTTGAAAACTCTAGAGGACATGCTTCGAAGCTTGCTTTTTCGATTTTAAGAGATCGTAGGAGAGGCATTTTATAGTAAAGTTTGCCTGTAATAATAGCTTTTAGGCAAGTATTAGAATGGCAATTTTTTTAAGCCCTGTATGGCTGATCGTGTAGATCACCTACGTGTTGGGCCAATAAGCGTGACATACTTGTGTTATGTCTGGAATTAGTCCGAAAACGATGAAGAAGGTTGCACTTATCCGTAAGAGGTTGTTTCGGCTTAGAGTCATCAGAAGCTAACGCTTACCAGAAGAGGAGACCCTTGTGTTTTGAGGTAGGGGATCATGTTTTCTTAAAATCTTGCCAAGGTGGGGTTTGATGAGATTTGAAAAGAGTAAAAGTTGTCTCCAAGATTCATTGGGCCTTTTGAGATTCTAAAGCGTCGTCGAGGTAGCTTATCGTTTAGCCTTACCGTTCCAACTTTTTAGGGTTCATGACGTGTTTCATATCTGTATGTTTCGAAAGTACGAGCCTAATCCTTCGCATATGTTAGATTGGACCGATTTAGAGATAGACGAGGATATCTCGTATGAGGAAAGACCAGTTCAGGTGTTAGATACTCGAGATCAAGTCTTGAAAGGCAAGACTAGTCCATTGGTTAAGGTGTTGTGGCGACACTATAGGGTTGAGGAAACGACTTAAGAGCGTCAGACTGACGTCCAAGAGAAATATCTAGCCTTTTTTGTTAATGTTTGGCCCTTTTGTACTTGTTGTAATATGGGAGTATTTTGGAGATCAATATGTGTTGAGTTGAAATGTTATGTCTTTTATACTGCGGAGCATGAACTATTGTTGTTGTTGACGGATTGTTTTGTTATCGTTATCTTGTTCATTTTTTGGGAAGGAAATTCCTAAGGAGATGAGATTATAGCGGCCCAGTTTAAGACCCAGCCCTTTTGTACTATTCGATTTGGGATTAAGTGCTCATTGTTGTTGTTTATACTCCTTGTTGTCTTGTTGTTAATTGAAAATGGTTGTTTGGAGTTGTTGGATTTTGTATTGAACATGTTGGGAGTTAGTGTTTCAAAGCAAATTCTGTCTATTTGTTGTTGAGTTCGCTTGAGCAATCTTTCGTTTCTCTCAGATTATGTGTTTGTAGTCTGAACTTCTAGAAATGGGGTGTTCTTCACTTGAGCAGTCTTTCCGTTGCTCAAACGGTCTCTTTGCAGGTCTGAAATTCTAAGAGGGGGTCATTCTTCGCTTAAGAAATCTGCTCTATAGGGTTAAGGTTCTGGGAATTTGGTTTCTTCATTCAAGCCATGGTTTGGTTACTCAAACTGTCACAACCCAAACCCACCCCTATAGGTTTAGTTCCCCAACCAACCAGTAATCCTTAGATTACCAAAGGCCTTTGAACAAATTAAACAAAATACAAGGGCTAGCGGAAGCAAATACGAACATATAACGTCCATAGAGCTGTGTAGACATACATGAGACAGAAAAACTAAAACTTTATATACATATCAGTGACGTCATATTTACATTAGTCTTACGCCACCAAAACCCACATAAATACAACTTAAAAAAACTTGTTCAATCAAACAGAAGAAAACAAAAACTCAAAACTTGATAATAGAATACGACCACATCAAAATGGGAATCTCCTCGGGAGGCATAGTGGTTGGCTAACAGAAAAGAATCCAAGAAGCAGCTTAGGCCTGATCATGCGCCTAATCACCTACACACATAAATAATACAGTGAGCTGGGCTAGTGCCTAATAACAGAGTAAAGGTTTTAATGAATGATGTCCATAACAAATTCAAAAATCAAAATTCAGATCAGAAACAAATCCATATTCGTATTCAAAGTTCACATATTCCATATGATCATACATGGTACACCATTAGTGCTAACAAATTCGATGACCCATAAAGGGACGGTTATAAAGGCATTCCGATGACCCATAAAGGGACGACCATAAAGGCATTCCGATGACTCATGTACACAAAGATGTTTCCGATGACCCATAAAGAGACGGCCATAAAGGCATTCTGATGACCCAGAAAGGGACGCAGATCATATGATGCTAAGGATGCGATGAATACATTTCAAAAACTTGGATAATCATTCATTCATACAAAACATAGCATTTCCGAAAACCGATCATTACATATCATCATAAAATACTTAAAGTTAAATATAACTATTGTTGCTCGACTTTTTCGCACCCCCTTTCGGAAGAACAAGAAGCCCTACAGTTCGGACTCCCGCGGTTCTGAATCTAATCTCACAAGTGCAATGTGAAATTGATAAACACCAAAGAGTCCAAATGCGGTAAATCTTTTTGGAAAATCGATTTTGAATAAAAAATGCCAAAAATGGACTGGTTTGCCAGATACAGAGTCGCCACCTAAATATTTTATTTTGGAAAAATTTAGGAAACCCATGACTCGTGCCAAAGGCCACGTGTCCGTCATCACCAAGGTTGTCTCGGCTTGGGAACTTAGGTACGAGAGAGGAAGGTCATGAATTGATCACCCCCGCTCGTCCGATCAAAGATCAGCCTCTACTAATCATGATATGATTCTTATGTACATTATATGCTCCTGTTCCAGTTTATTAGGCTAGCATTTACTATGTGATGCGCACACACAAGTATAGACTAGTTTGCTCAAATTGGAATAATTCAATTTCATGTTTGTTTTTCGAAAAGGGTTTGAATTTGTCACTTGACAAAGTGGGCTTAAAGCTTGAGAATTTGCTACTTAACAAAGTGGGCTTAAAGTTTGTGAATTTACCACTTAACAAAGTGGGCTTAAACGTACATTCATTGAATCGTTCCAATTCAAGCAACAAGCCTTCATCCACAGGCATTCAAGCAATTTAACAGGTAAGCACTTAGCCTTATGGCAAGCATGCTAGTCATGGCAGTCACTCACACTCATGCAAGTATGCTAAAGCACTAAAAACTCACCTAGTACTCCAAGTTAAGATAAAACAAAAGAGTTAGAAAAATATGCATGATAGCTAACTATACAAGATGGCTAATGCAATGCATGCAATAATGCAACTAAAATAGACTCGACTACTTAACATGTTATTTGCAACAATTTCATAGCATGCGTTTAAACACATATTGAACGAGGTAATAAACGACAATGCAAGTTTGAATGATGAACCGAGCCTCAGTGCATGCAATATAAATGAATGGATGCAAACATCCGATATGCTAATTGAAACGTGATGCCCCTAATCTAACCATCAAAAGCGGATAAATAAAAGGGCGAAAGACGTGGAGTTGGGAGACATACACATTATTACAACATTAATGCCCTTGCGCAGGAGGGTCCGAATGAATAAACTAGCTAAGCTAAACTACTTAACTAATTATTACAAAACTTGAATAATTAACTACCCTAAGCTAATTATTTAAGTACAACAATTAAATAATTTAACTAGGCTAAGCTAATTAAATATTTACAACATAAACTAATTTAATTAAACAATCTAAACTAATTAAATAAGCACAAAACAAACTAATTAGCTACAACTAATTAATTACAACATGGATACTTGTAGACACCCCATTTTGACCGGCCCTAAGACTTGGGCATCTTAGTTTGACCACCCTCACCAGAAAAATCAAATTGAAAATTTAATCCAAAACCTCACCCATTTTGGCCATCTCTAATATTTTATTCATTTGTAATATTTTATAATGTGTGTGTATATTTGTTTTAGGTGTATTTTATATAAATTGATAAATATTTTATAAACAAAAGAAAATGATAAAAAGAAAAAAAAAAAACAATACAAATAGAAAATAAAATAAAAAAAAAGAAAAAGAAAAAGAAAAAGAAAAAGAAAAAAATAGTGGGGTGATTTTAAACCAAAAAAAAAAAACAAAAAAAGAAAGACAGAGTGGATTCGGTGGAAAGCATAAAAGAGGGAAGGGAGTAGGTGAAAAAGAAGAAAAAAAGAGGGGACAGTTTTTTCGGTGGGAAAGGATTTTAGAGAAAGTGGGGAAATAAAGATAAGGGGAGCAGGTGAAGAAAATGGGAAAAGGTGGAGCAGGTGAAGAATAAAAAAAAAGAAGAGCTGGCTTGATTTTAGAGAGGGCAGAGGAAAAAATACAAAGACCATCTCACTCTTTCTCTAAGAAAAATGTAAGGGAGACACACGGACTGATACAGGGGATACAATACACATTTTGGCACTCCTCTCTCTCTTTGGGCGGCCATGGAGTCATGAAGGGAAGTGCGGACAGACACATGCAGACACATGGATGGAGGATAGACATCATCTTCCTCACACTGAAGAACACATGCAAGCTCACCAACCACCATCACCGTGGCTGCACATCACACACCACCACCATGATCACACACACACTCAGCCATGATCCACCACCACCGGATCCCTCACTCACTCTCCCTCACGGCACACTCACAGCAGCACCCCCACACATACACTCAGCCATGCAAGCCTCACCGGACATACCTCACTCACCCACAACTAAGACACCAACACAGACCCATGCATGAGAGACCCACGGCAGCACATCACACACTACCCACCTTCACGAGCTCACATCAACACCACTCACGGCCTTGACACACCCAGCAGCTCACCTCACTCTCACACACCCGTGCACATCACACAGCCTCACCAACACACCCACAAGACCACCACCGTGGCCAATCCATCTCCCATGCACGACACACCCAACTCTCTCTCCCTCACCTCTCTCTCTAACATCCCTCAACAAACCCACACCATGCATGCTTCACCACACCCACGGATACACACCACAACCGGCACACCCACAAACCCAGCCACACCACCTTGGCAGCATCATCTTCATCACCCAACACACACCCACTTCACTCCTCAACCCAGCCACCACACATAGCACGACCCAGCAGCTCTCTCACCTACCATCACAGCCATCACACACACAACTCACACACCCATGCACTGATGCACACATTAGACTAACATCCGGCAGCACACCTAGCTCTCTCTCCTATCCCTTAGCCATACACGATCATCAACCCACCTAGCTCTCTCTCCTCTCCCTTGGCCATACACGATCAGTAACCCACCTAATTCTCTCTCCCTCTCTTCTCTCTCTAACACATCCATGCATCACCATACACCGACCTCCAAACATCACACACGGCAGACTCCACCGCTGCCACCATGCATACCATCACTCCCTCTCCTCTCTCTAAACCACCGACCCACCAGCCACACCACACCACCTTGCATGACCCACGGCAACCCACGGCAGTAGCCCACCCAAACCCAGCATCCACAGACCAGCCACCCCACCACCGCTGCCACACACCCAAACCCACGGGTTGCTCTCCCTCACACCTCTCTCTCTCTCTCTCTCTCTCTCTAGAGACCCACATGGCACTCACTCTCTCTCTCTTTATGTATATATATATATATTTTATATGTATAATATTGGTGTCATGCCATTTTTTTTGTATATATATTTATATGTATAATATGTGAGTCAAGGGTGTTATCTGCCATTTTCCTCAATTATACATAGGTTATGTGTATAAATCTGAATCATGGGTGTATATTTGAGTGGATATATTCCCACTGGAAATTTCTCGATTATAATATTTGAGTGAATATATCCCCACTTGAAGTTCCTGATCAATTTCAAATTTTGAGTGGTTAAGTGGCAGGACCTCCATTGAAGATGACTTGACATGGGCTGAGGTGTGCAAGTCTAAGAGATTGAAGACATATGGATCTTTGTGCTAGCGATGAATTTTTTTATTTTATTTTATTTTTATTTTTGAGTGTGTTGTGAGGTTTTATTTTATTTTATTTTTCTCTCCTCTCTCCCTCATTCGGATCTGTAATATTTAAGGTGTTGTAATAATTCCCCACCCCGCTTCTTTCTATCCCATTCTTTATCGCTTTCCCTAACTGTATGTATGTATATATCTGACATGCCATGCATATCCCTGCTTTACATGCATGATCCATACATAGGATTTGGCTAAATTTGCATCTTTATGCTTCAATTGATTATCCTATGATTCTGTGTTCTAAGATGATTCATATGCCATATTCTAGAAGCCAAATCTTTAGTGCATCTCATGAGTGAATTGCATTAGGATTTTGGATATAAGATCATGCATATTTTACTAACTTTTGTTTTGTAGTTGTTCGAGGGACGTCGGTCAATCTGTGAGTTTTTATGCTTTAGCATCCCATTTGTGTGTGATTTTCTTATTATGTTTAGCATCCTACCATGTGGCTATTTGCTTAAGTGATAACTGTATGAATGCCTGTGGATGAAGGCTTGTTGTTGAATTGGAATAATTCAATAAATGTACGTTTTAAGCCCACTTTAGTGGCAAATTCACAAACTTTAAGCCCACTTTGTCAAGTGGCAAATTCAAACCCTTTTCGAAAAACAAACATGAAGTTGAATTGTTCCAATTTGAGCAAACTAGTCTATACTTGTATGCTTCACATAGTAAATTTTAGGATTTACTAAAATAATCAGAACATGAACATATAAAGAAAATAAAAGTCATATCATGGTTTAGTAGAGGCCGATCTTTTGATCGGGTGAGCGGGGGTGCTCATTATTGACCTTCCCCTCTCATACCTAAGGTTCCGAGCCAAGCATCCTTGGTTACGACGAACAGTGGCCTTGGCACCGAGTCATGGGTTTCCTAATTTCCCAAAATATTAGGTGGCGACTCTGAGATCTGATGACGCAGTCCATTTTTGACAAAATTGCAATAAAATGGATTTTCAATAAAAGTTGCCAAATCTGGACTCTCATCTACGTTTCACATTGCACTCGTGAACTTGAGATCAAAGAGATCTCGGGAGTCCGAACTGTTTAACGCGCGCGGGTACCCCCGGGCATGTTACAGTTTCTGGCGACTCTGCTGGGGATTTATGAAACCTTGACTCGAACTCCATGATATGACTTTTATTTTCAATTATATGTTTATTGCATTGCATGCATTGGTGCACTTAAAGTTCCTGTGTTGCCCAGATACTGGTGAGAACACAGGCATACTTTTTGTGACACTGCACCTATCTCTACGTTACTTTAGAGGCCTTGTGTTGTAACCTTTTGAGATTTGTCAAAAGGGTAGCTTTGCTATCTAGCTCTGCTATCTAAGGTTCTCAGACTTCGAAGAGAGGCTATTTGACTCTTCTGATTTCCTGGGATCTTCATTGGTTATGGCTCAAAGGACTCTTTGGTAATGTCACCTTCACTTCAACCCTTAGAGTAGAGCTAACCTTGTACATATAGTGAGCTATAGTACCTTTTAAATTAGGACAGGATGCTTTCCCATTTCTAGGATGTGTGATACCACTTGTCTGAATAGTGAACCCTAGATCATTTCAAGCTAGGATATGATAACCCTACCCTCCATAGGGGTGTTTGTTCTCTTTCCTGCTATGTGTTATGTGCAATGTATTGGATCTATACAGGGGTTCTCAAATTCGAATAAGTGGTTCAGGTTGTTCAGTTTAGCACCATTACTTCAAAAACAAAAAAAAAAAATAACAAAACATAAAATCAAAAAAAAAATATAAATAAAATTTCGACCATCTCTGTGATTGGGGAGTGACCCCTGTTGATTGCACGGCTTTATTTTGAATGTTGTGGCTGGCCCACACTTTGACTGGCAATTTGAAATGGTTTTATTTGAGTTCTGAATTGAGTATTGAGTCTAAGTTTGACTCCACCAAAGTTTGTAGAGTTAGAGTCAGGCTCGAGTCAGCCTAATGAGTCAGAGTCTGTTGATTTCGAGAGTGCTAACCTAGACATTTCTGTCTTGTCTAGGTCTTCTTTATCATTTTCTTTTGAGTCTGTGTCATTGCTGAGTCATAGTCTCTTTTCAATAAACAGAAAAAAAAAAAAAAAAATGCCATAGAGTCTGCCTACTTTTCTGTGCCTTTAAATCATCGCGTTGACCAAAGTTTTTCAAAACTTTTTCCAAAACTCTGATAAAAACGAAGAGGAAGAATTTCCTCGGGATTTGCAAATTTTGACCAACTGAGAGGAAGAGTGGTGTGCTAAGCCTTTGATGAATAAAATCATTTTTGTTAATGTGGGTACTGAGAAGGATCCTGACTTGGTCCAAATTGGTTCTATCTTGTCTTCGTAAGAGTACGAGTGATTAGTCACTTTGTGAAAAGATTTCAAAAACTGTTTTTGCGTGGTCCTACGAAGACATGCCTGGAATTGTTATACAGCATAGGATCCCTCTTGACTCGTGGTCCGACCTCCTTAGCTCCTTAGCTTTCAAACCTTGATCATTCAAAGTGTAAGGCTTGCATAGCCGAATTGGAAATAGCCCTTGAACTAGGGGCCATGATGTGATCAAATGGAGCAGCCCTTCAACTAGGGCAAAAAGGTCGAATATGATTTAGATTGGAAATAGCCCTTGAACTAGGGGCAATGATGTGATCCAGATTGGAAACAGACCTTGAACTCAGGGCAGAGAATGTAATTTCAATTTGAAACCGCCCTTGAACTAGGGGCAAAAGTGTGAGGCTTGCATAGCTGAAATGGAGGTAGCCTTTGAACTAGGGGCAATAAAGTATCACCCTTGAGAGGCTCGCTGGGCCGAAAACCCGGAAGGGCGACCCAGGCAAAAGTTAGAGCACAAAAAAATTTAAAAAAAAAGAAGGAAAAAAAAGAAAAAGAAAAAAGAAAAATGAAAAGCTCGCAAGGTTGAAAACCCGAAAGGGCGGCTTTGGCAAAAGTTAGAGCGCAAAAGGAGAGTGTCAATACCCGAGTGAACCTTAGCCAAAACTATGTAGGGCCAGTGATTCAGATTGGAAGCAACCCTTGAACTAGGGGCAAGAAGGTCGAATGTGATTTGAAGCAGCCCTTGAACTAGGGGCAAAAGGTTGGATGTGATCAAAGAGTTAAAACTGAATCGTTTCCCAATGAAGACCGCCCAGAAAGGCAAAACCCAGAATTTGAGAGAATGAATTTTATTATTGAAGGACAGTCGAGCTCCTATCCACTACACTAGGGGCAACACTAGGGGCAAATTCATACCCAATTCAACCTAGTCCCTACATCATCATATCTACCGGTCAAGTGTAGCAGTTGTTCTTATAGTTGGCTTAGAGATTCCCCAATCAACATGGACAAGTTAAAATGAAAGTAACCCTTGAGAGGCTCGCTGGGCAAAAAACCCGGAAGGACGACCCAGGCAAAAGTAAGAGCAGAAAAAAAAATGATGATGAAAAAAAAATGAAAATAAAAAATGATGAAAATGAAAAAAAAAAAAATCAAAGCTCGCAAGGTTGAAAACCCGAAAGGGCAGCTTTGGCAAAAGTTAGAGCACAAAAGGAGAGTGTCAATACCCGAGTGAACCCTCAGCTGGAACTACGATGGCCTGATTCCTATCTTTGGGATACGTAGGTAGCTTCATCTCGAAGTTCGGCCCCAATAATTTTTCAACTCATTCATTTTGTCCATGTTTGATTGGTGTATCTATAGTCGACTTGGTTGTCCACCCGTGTTTGATTGGTGTATTTTCATTCTGTTCAGTTCAGTTAGTTCGAGTCAACTTGGTTCGGTTCGGTTCGGTTTGACGGTTCGGTCCAGCTTTACTTGGCTTCACTCGGTTCGGATTGGCTTGGTTCAAATCGGCTCGGTTCAGTTATCCCCTTTGATTATCTGGTTTGGGACTATGCACCTCAATGATCGATTCCATATTAGTTGAGTAGTGACCAGTTGCAAAAATAGATTTTGATTAATTTGAATGAAGCTGACTAATTTTTCTCGAAAAGTGTTCCATTTTTGCAAAACTTGGACCATTCTTTGGATTTGAAAAGGGAAAATTTTCAGTGCTCACAGTTTAGCTTACATGATTTGAAACAGAAAATGGAATAAGTATGCTAATCTAACTCTCATGTTGATCAAAACATTTTTACAAAAAAATCAAGAAAAAAAAAAAAATCAAGGCAATGAATTAGGGGCATAGTTGAGTTAGTGATTCTGTCTTCTCCACCACTCGAGTCAACTCTTCAGTGTATATAAGTGTGTTTCTTTCATACCAGTCAGTGTATTTATACCAGTCAGTATATTTATACCAGTCGGTGTATTTATACTAGTCAGTGTATATTTTGCTTCGTTCTTGTTTCATTAAGTCATTCTTTGATTCAGGTCAGTATAGAATCAATGTTTAATTTAGAGTTCAAAATTCAATCACTCTCAAATTCAATCAAACAAAAATGTTTTCAAACTCAAAGTGATATGCCAGTCACGCCATTGATGAGCAAAACTAAACTGATTTTATTGCAGTCAGAGGAGGACATCCCCGATCACAGAGACACACAAAAAAAAAAAAAAACAAAAAAAACAAAAAAAAAAAACAAAAAAAGAGAGAGAGAGAGGGATCTTTTTCTTCTTTCTTCTCCGGCAGCAGCTCGGCGACGAAGATTACAACAGGCTTCATTTGCACACAGCTTCATTGCCTAACTTTTCCATCAGCTGCCTCGCTTCAACTTTACTCCTTTGAAGCTTTTGAAGACTCTGCCTCGGCCTTGGCAGAGCTTCCAAATGAGATTATTCCTCGCCGGCCATCAAATTGGTTGTGCGAAGGAACTCCGAATCGAGTCACGGAGGTCGTCAGTCGTTTCAGCTCCTTGTTCTGCTTTTTCAGCGCGCTAACTTCCCCTCGAGAATCTTTGTACATATGTTGAAGTAAAGAAAGTTGTGCATTCAATCGATGCACCTCACACGTTCTGTTCTGCAGCCGACGGGACAAGTTGGAGACCGCAGTCACGGTCTCCACACATGACCTCAGTGTATACGAGTTTGCTTCGATGTCAGACTGTGCCGCCATGATTTGTTCAACTGACATCGCTGGAAAGTTGAAAACAGGAGAAGGAGGAGCCCGTGGTTGAGGTTCAGAGGAGTCAGAATTGGTCATCTCTATCGTGGACTCGTTCAGGTCTGGAAAAAGAGTGAGAGAACCGTGTGAAGAGGCCATGGCAGAGAAGAGTAATGCAAAAGAAAGAGGTTGTAGAGTGGTGGCAGAGAAAGTTTGCAGGCTTTTACTCTGCCTCTCTCTTTCGCAGGCCTCAGCTTAAGAAGAGGAAGAAGCCAAAGAAGAAGACAAAGAGGGAGGAAGGCTCGAGATGATCTTTGACAAACGAGGCAAGATTGGATTGCCTGTCGATCAGGCGCCGCGATTGTTGAAATCGTGCGCCAGACACGACGCTCGAAGAAGATGAAGGAAGAGAGAGTGAGACAAAAATAGGAAGAGAGAGTAAGACAAAAATAAAAGAGGCGAGAAAGTTGTATGTATATATATATATGTATATGTGTTGTATATCTATGTATTATATATATTTGTTTGAACATTTGGGTCATAGGTATGGCTTGGGTTTAGTGGTTTGGCCCAGTGGGTTGAGGATTCGGAAAGCCTAAGCCCGAGGTCAGGGGTTCGAACCCCACATCGAGTGTTTCTTTTGGTTTGTTTTGATTTTGTGTATATATGTCTCGTATATGTATATATATTTGTTTGCATATATTGTCGCAAGAGTGGCGTGGTTCAGTGGTCGAGGACTCGAAGACCAGGCCGAAGGTCAGGGGTTCGAAACCCCATATCCCCACATTCATGCATTTTGTGTTTTTCCTTTCTTTTTGCGTGTTTTGCGTACGTATGCTGACGTTAGCAAATGGAATATGCCTTCTCAGTAACGGCATCTTCCCGCTGACGGTTGCAAACGGAATATTCCCCATCTGTGTATATATCCGTATATATTTGTGTATATATACTGTATATGTCTGTGTATATATCTGTATATATCTGTCTGTATGTTGTCTGTATATGTATATATATATACCGTATGTATATATCTGTGTGTATTTTTGTCTGTATATGAACATATGTATACCGTATATGCATGTCTGTGTATATTGTCGTATTTGTATGTATTTTGTCTATACATGGTATATGTATATGGTATTTGGTTCGAACATACAATTCCTTCTTTCATTCTGTGCATCTATCACACAATAATCTCACTTTATTCACCTACCACACAAATTTCAATTTCAATTCCATCGCATTATCTTGTGCATATCAAATTCAATCGCCCTGCTTTGGGCACCGCCCTGCCTTGGGCATCAAATTCAATCGCCCTGCTTTGGGCACCGCCCTGCCTTGGGCATCAAATTCAATCGCCCTGCTTTGGGCACCGCCCTGCCTTGGGCATCAAATTCAATCGCCCTGCTTTGGGCACCGCCCTGCCTTGGGCATCAAATTCAATCGCCCTGCTTTGGGCACCGCCCTGCCTTGGGCATCAAATTCAATCGCCCTGCTTTGGGCACCGCCCTGCCTTGGGCATCAAATTCAATCGCCCTGCTTTGGGCACCGCCCTGCCTTGGGCATCAAATTCAATCGCCCTGCTTTGGGCACTGCCCTGCCTTGGGCATCAAATTCAATCGCCCTGCTTTGGGCACCGCCCTGCCTTGGGCATCAAATTCAATCGCCCTGCTTTGGGCATCAAATTCAATCGCCCTGCCTTGGGCACCGCACTGCTTTGTGCATCAATTTCAATCACCCTAACCTTCCCTCTCTCCGTATAAAAATACGTTGAGATACGCCTGTTGGTTAGGCCATTCAATTTCAATCACCCTAACCTTCCCTCTCTCCGTATAAAAATACGTTGAGATACGCTTGTTGGTTAGGCCATTCAATTTCAATCACCTAACCTTCCCTCTCTCCGTATAGAAAATACGTTGAGATACGCCTGTTGGTTAGGCCCTTCAATTTCAATCACCTAACCTTCCCTCTCTCCGTATAGAAAATACGTTGAGATACGCCTGTTGGTTAGGCCATTCAATTTCAATTACCTAACCTTCCCTCTCTCCGTATAGAAAATACGTTGAGATACGCCTGTTGGTTAGGCCATTCAATTTCAATCACCTAACCTTCCCTCTTTCTGTATAGAAAATACGTTGAGATACGCCTGTTGGTTAGGCCATTCAAATTCAATCACCTAACCTTCCCTCTCTCCGTATAGAAAATACGTTGAGATACGCCTGTTGGTTAGGCCATTCAATTTCTATCGCCCTAACCTTCCCTCTCTCCGTATAAAAATACGTTGAGATACGCCTGTTGGTTAGGCCATTCAATTTCAATCACCCTAACCTTCCCTCTCTCTGTATACAATATACGTTGAGATACGCCTGTTGGTTAGGCCATTCAATTTCAATCACCTAACCTTTCCTTCTCCGTATAAAAATACGTTGAGATACGCCTGTTGGTTAGGCCATTCAATTTCAATCACCCTAACTTCCCTCTCTCCGTATAAAAATACGTTGAGATACGCCTGTTGGTTAGGCCATTCAATTTCAATCACCTAACCTTCCCTCTCTCCGTATAAAAATACGTTGAGATACGCCTGTTGGTTAGGCCATTCAATTTCAATCACCCTAACCTTCCCTCTCTCCGTATAAAAATACGTTGAGATACGCCTGTTGGTTAGGCCATTCAATTTCAATCGCCCTAACCTTCCCTCTCTCCGTATAAAAATACGTTGAGATACGCCTGTTGGTTAGGCCATTCAATTTCAATCACCCTAACCTTCCCTCTCTCTGTATACAATATACGTTGAGATACGCCTGTTGGTTAGGCCATTCAATTTCAATCGCCCTAACCTTCCCTCTCTCCGTATAAAAATACGTTGAGATACGCCTGTTGGTTAGGCCATTCAATTTCAATCACCCTAACCTTCCCTCTCTCCGTATAAAAATACGTTGAGATATGCCTGTTGGTTAGGCCATTCAATTTCAATCACCTAACCTTCCCTCTCTCCGTATAAAAATACGTTGAGATACGCCTGTTGGTTAGGCCATTCAATTTCAATCACCTAACCTTCCCTCTCTCCATATAAAAATACGTTGAGATACGCCTGTTGGTTAGGCCATTCAATTTCAAAAACCCTAACCTTCCCTCTCTCTGTATACAATATACGTTGAGATACGCCTGTTGGTTAGGCCTTCAATTGCCCTGCCTTGGGAACCGCACTGCTTTGTGCATCAATTTCAAAAACCCTAACCTTCCCTCTCTCTGTATACAATATACGTTGAGATACGCCTGTTGGTTAGGCCTTCAATTGCCCTGCCATGGGAACCGCACTGCTTTGTGCATCAATTTCAAACACCCTAACCTTCCCTCTCTCCATATAAAAATACGTTGAGATACGCCTGTTGGTTAGGCCTTCAATTGCCCTGCCATGGGAACCGCACTGCTTTGTGCATCAATTTCAAACACCCTAACCTTCCCTCTCTCCGTATAAAAATACGTTGAGATACGCCTGTTGGTTAGGCCTTCAATTGCCCTGCCTTGGGAACCGCACTGCTTTGTGCATCAATTTCAATCGCCCTAACCTTCCCTCTCTCTGTATAAAAATACGTTGAGATACGCCTGTTGGTTAGGCCTTCAATTGCCCTGCCTTGGGAACCGCACTGCTTTGTGCATCCATTTCAAGCGCCCTGCTTTGGGCATCGCACCATCTTGTGCATCCTCCACTCGCACTGTCTTGAGCACTCCCGGTCTAGGAGACCTTAAATCCTCTAAAGGTGCAATTCCTTTGGTGTTTGTCGTGCCCGAACGACTTTAGGTGGTTTGGTATAGTCACCTGCCTGTGATTGCAATGAGTTCCTAGGAGACCAACTGCGACGGTGGAAACTAGAGTTCGAATGGCCGAGGCCTAGAACGCAAAAGGTTCGGGATTTCCGAGACTAAAGTCTGGTTTAAATACCCAGAGGTGCATCCAGGGGTGCATTCTCGGCTTGAAATCTGTATGGCAGCCCCATAGGTTGAGGTAGCTTGTATGCGCCTCAACTCTGGAAAATGAATCAACCTAGTCTGTCACCCCGTTGGAGAATAGGGAAAGTTGTAAATATGATCAGAAAAGCGGCATCCGTGGCCACCCAAATCGGTTAACTACAGTCAGGTGCGCCTGTCTGTTTACACTACTCGGTTAAAAACCTCAGGTGCGCTTGTTGTTTACACCATCTTTCCTCCTTTCGCGTGAGACGCGTTAGGATATTGATTCAATCGGTTAACAACAGCAGGTGCGCCTGTCTGTTCACATCACCCAATCGGTTAATAATAGCAGGTGCGCCTGTCTGTTTACACCATCCTTCCTCCTTTCGCGTGAGACGCGTTAGGTTGTTTTGCATGATCATAAGTTTTTCAAAAATAACCGGCTTCGCGAAGCGTGTAAGTCCAACTTTCAAACTGCATTTTGTGTATATCATTTGCATTCTGCCCCTGAACTACGCTGGTTTGATTCCTTACAAAGGGATACGTAGGCAACCTTCGGGTTCAACCACATGCATTGCATTTTGTGTGATTACCCAAGTCTTACGGCCTTGTCAAAAGGGTCGTCTTCTGGCTTTGACATTCACTCACGTCATTTCATGACTTCGAGCTCTGTCAAAGAGTGGCAACTGTAGACACCCCATTTTGACCGGCCCTAAGACTTGGGCATCTTAGTTTGACCACCCTCACCAGAAAAATCAAATTGAAAATTTAATCCAAAACCTCACCCATTTTGGCCATCTCTAATATTTTATTCATTTGTAATATTTTATAATGTGTGTGTATATTTGTTTTAGGTGTATTTTATATAAATTGATAAATATTTTATAAACAAAAGAAAATGATAAAAAGAAAAAAAAAAACAATACAAATAGAAAATAAAATAAAAAAAAAAGAAAAAGAAAAAGAAAAAGAAAAAAATAGTGGGGTGATTTTAAACCAAAAAAAAAAAATAAAAAAAGAAAGACAGAGTGGATTCGGTGGAAAGCATAAAAGAGGGAAGGGAGTAGGTGAAAAAGAAGAAAAAAAGAGGGGACAGTTTTTTCGGTGGGAAAGGATTTTAGAGAAAGTGGGGAAATAAAGATAAGGGGAGCAGGTGAAGAAAATGGGAAAAGGGTAGAGCAGGTGAAGAATAAAAAAAGAGAAGAGCTGGCTTGATTTTAGAGAGGGCAGAGGAAAAAATACACAGACCATCTCACTCTTTCTCTAAGAAAAATGTAAGGGAGACACACGGACTGATACAGGGGATACAATACACATTTTGGCACTCCTCTCTCTCTCTGGGCGGCCATGGAGTCATGGAGGGAAGTGCGGACAGACACATGCAGACACATGCATGGAGGATAGACATCATCTTCCTCACACTGAAGAACACATGCAAGCTCACCAACCACCATCACCGTGGCTGCACATCACACACCACCACCATGATCACACACACACTCAGCCATGATCCACCACCACCGGATCCCTCACTCACTCTCCCTCACGGCACACTCACAGCAGCACCCCCACACATACACTCAGCCATGCAAGCCTCACCGGACATACCTCACTCACCCACAACTAAGACACCAACACAGACCCATGCATGAGAGACCCACGGCAGCACATCACACACTACCCCCTTCACGAGCTCACATCAACACCACTCACGGCCTTGACACACCCAGCAGCTCACCTCACTCTCACACACCCGTGCACATCACACAGCCTCACCCACACACCACAAGACCACCACCGTGGCCAATCCATCTCCCATGCACGACACACCCAACTCTCTCTCCCTCACCTCTCTCTCTAACATCCCTCAACAAACCCACACCATGCATGCTTCACCACACCCACGGATACACACCACAACCGGCACACCACAAACCCAGCCACACCACCTTGGCAGCATCATCTTCATCACCCAACACACACCACTTCACTCCTCAACCCAGCCACCACACATAGCACGACCCAGCAGCTCTCTCACCTACCATCACAGCCATCACACACACAACTCACACACCCATGCACTGATGCACACATTAGACTAACATCCGGCAGCACACCTAGCTCTCTCTCCTATCCCTTAGCCATACACGATCATCAACCCACAGCTCTCTCTCCTCTCCTTGGCATACACGATCAGTAACCGCACCTAATTCTCTCTCCCTCTCTTCTCTCTCTAACACATCCATGCATCACCATACACCGACCTCCAAACATCACACACGGCAGACTCCACCGCTCCACCATGCATACATCACTCCCTCTCCTCTCTCTAAACCACCGACCCACCAGCCACACCACACCACCTTGCATGACCCACGGCAACCCACGCAGTAGCCCACCCAAACCCAGCATCCACAGACCAGCCACCCCACCACCGCTGCCACACACCCAACCCACGGTTGCTCTCCCTCACACCTCTCTCTCTCTCTCTCTCTCTCTCTAGAGACCCACATGGCACTCACTCTCTCTCTCTTTATGTATATATATATATATATTTTATATGTATAATATTGGTGTCATGCCATTTTTTTTTGTATATATATTTATATGTATAATATGTGAGTCAAGGGTGTTATCTGCCATTTTCCTCAATTATACATAGGTTATGTGTATAAATCTGAATCATGGGTGTATATTTGAGTGGATATATTCCCACTGGAAATTTCTCGATTATAATATTTGAGTGAATATATCCTCACTTGAAGTTCCTGATCAATTTCAAATTTTGAGTGTTAAGTGGCAGGACCTCCATTGAAGATGACTTGACATGGGCTGAGGTGTGCAAGTCTAAGAGATTGAAGACATATGGATCTTTGTGCTAGCGATGAATTTTTTTATTTTATTTTATTTTTATTTTTGAGTGTGTTGTGAGGTTTTATTTTATTTTATTTTTCTCTCCTCTCTCCCTCATTCGGATCTGTAATATTTAAGGTGTTGTAATAATTTCCCCACCCCGCTTCTTTCTATCCCATTCTTTATCGCTTTCCCTAACTGTGTGTATGTATATATCTGACATGCCATGCATATCCCTGCTTTACATGCATGATCCATGCATAAGATTTGGCTAAATTTGCATCTTTATGCTTCAATTGATTATCCTATGATTCTGTGTTCTAAGATGATTCATATGCCATATTCTAGAAGCCAAATCTTTAGTGCATCTCATGAGTGAATTGCATTAGGATTTTGGATATAAGATCATGCATATTTTACTAACTTTTGTTTTGTAGTTGTTCGAGGGACGTCGGTCAATCTGTGAGTTTTTATGCTTTAGCATCCCATTTGTGTGTGATTTTCTTATTATGTTTAGCATCCTATCATGTGGCTATTTGCTTAAGTGATATAACTGTATGAATGCCTGTGGATGAAGGCTTGTTGTTAGAATTGGAATAATTCAATAAATGTACGTTTTAAGCCCACTTTACGGTGGCAAATTCACAAACTTTAAGCCCACTTTGTCAAGTGGCAAATTCAAACCCTTTTCGAAAAACAAACATGAAGTTGAATTGTTCCAATTTGAGCAAACTAGTCTATACTTGTATGCTTCACATAGTAAATTTTAGGATTTACTAAAATAATCAGAACATGAACATATAAAGAAAATAAAAGTCATATCATGGTTTAGTAGAGGCCGATCTTTTGATCGGTGAGCGGGGGTGCTCATTATTGACCTTCCCCTCTCATACCTAAGGTTCCGAGCCAAGCATCCTTGGTTACGACGAACAGTGGCCTTTGGCACCGAGTCATGGTTTCCTAATTTCCCAAAATATTAGGTGGCGACTCTGAGATCTGATGACGCAGTCCATTTTTGACAAAATTGCAATAAAATGGATTTTCAATAAAAGTTGCCAAATATGGACTCTCATCTACGTTTCACATTGCACTCGTGAGACATTGAGATCAAAGAGATCTCGGGAGTCCGAACTGTTTAACGCGCGCGGGTACCCTCCCGGGCATGTTACAATACTAAGTACAACACTTTACTAATTAGCTATAACTAATTAAGTACAACAAATAAATGACTAATTGCTAGTTAAACTAATTAACTAGTCTCGGGAAGCGAGGGAGGCCCATTCGTGCTTCGTGCTCGGTTTTCACCCGAAGAATGTCCACTATTTGCTCCCAAAAGCCTTTGTTGCACAATCCTTGGACTGGTTTTTCCTTTTCCAGATCAACTCTACTTTGCTTTACAAACATTTTGCTCAAAATTCACTGCTGGCCGGTAGGCCAGAAGTGGTGGCCAGCCAGTGACCAATACGGGGTTGCCGTCCAACATTGATGGCCTACAGCCAGAAATAGTGCCCGGCCGGCCACTGATGATGCACCATTCCTTGCTGCAACAGAGGGAAAACAAGGCAAATAAATGGTATTCTCACAGGTTGTTGTACGATGTATCCCTCCTTATCATCAAAACATCTCAAAGGAGTGATACACTTGGTCCTCAAACCATCAATTCAAGCAACTTCATTGCATGATGGCTAAGGTACTAAGATGTACAAGTTTAATAAATGCACAAACAAGACCAAAAACCATTACTCTATCATGCATGATCAAGGGCAATGGAGACTTAGGAAACTTGGTACATTTCATCACGTTGAGTATGAAATGTCCCAATTTTCCTTGTGTTCAATTAACGTCCGATTGAACACACCAAAACACAACCAAATTCTTCTTTGTATAATTTTAGTTTCAACTTTTAGTTACTCATTTTAATTACCCTTGCATTCTTTAACCAATTAAGTCCATTGGTGAGTTAAGTCTCTAAAAGAGAAGGAAGTGTCAATTGTTGGTAATGGTAGTTCAATTCCTATTAAACAAACATGCCAAGGTATTCTTCTTACTCCTTTTGCTTTTAAGCTTAACAACATTCTTCATGTGCCCTCTATTTCTTCCAATCTACTTTCTGTTCATTAACTAGCCTTTGATAATAATTATACTATCACATTTGATGATAAGTGTTTTGTTATCTAGGACAAGAGTATCAAGACACCTCTTTATAAAGGTGTTCATACTCAAGGTCTCTACCAATTACCTTCAGCCCTATGTTCTAATAAACCAACTCAGCAATCTTTTTTGACTTCTCTAATTGCATAACTTGCTGCTTCCATTTCTACTAACACATGGCACCACATGCTAGGTCATGCCTTAATACAGAAGTTTAAATTTTTCCTGAAGAATTTTCATTTACCTACTTCTACTATTAGTAATATACATTTGTGCACTCATTGTGCTATGGCCAAAAGCCACAGACTTTCTTTCAATTTGTCTAATTCTACAGTAAATAAATCGTTGTCCCTCATTTGTAGTGATGTTTGGGGACCATTTTCTTCATTTAGTTTTGGCTTTAAATACTATGTTCTCTCTATAGATGACTAAAGTTCATTTGGATTTGTAAGAGTGAAGTTTTCTCTCAGTTTCAAGAATTCGTAGTGTTTGTTGAAAATCAACTGGAAACAAGGCTTAAGATTTTTTGTACTGATGGTAGTAGTGAGCTCACAATAAATTAGTTTGAGTTGTATCTTAAGAAGCATGGCATTTGGCATCAGTTTTCATGTTTTCATACACCTTCTTAAAATGGAGTTTGTTGAAAGAAAGCATAGGCATCTTATCACTACTACCATTGCTCTTCTCCACCAATTAGCTCTTGTTTTCTCTTACTAGTTTGATGCGTTAGTTACCTTTGTATTTTTGATAATTAGATTGCCTAGTTCCAAGTTGCAAAATAAAACTCCCTTTGAAATATTGTTTCTGCTATCCCCTGATTTTCACTTTCTTAAAAGTTTTGGTTATAGTTGTTTTCCTTGGATTAAGCCCTATAATTCTCATAAGCTTCAACCTAGTTCCTTACCTTGTGTTTTCATTGGCTATCATCCATCTGTTAAAGGCTACAAATGTCTTGATCCTCTGACAAGTAAACTCTATTTGTCGCACTATGTTGTTTTTTATGAAACTTTGTTTCCCTTAGTTTCTCAACTTTCTATTTTGCCCTTGCCTACTCCTACTCTTCCTTAGCTTCATTCATTCTTTTGGTCAAATCCTTCTTTTTTCATCTAAGCCCTCATATGTCAATCTTCTTGTCCTAGTCTCATAGCTTCTCCTCCTAATTCACTTGTTTCACCTGTCCCAATCGTTTCCACTCCTATAGGCCTACTACTGTAGCTCCTACTATAGCCCTTTCTACTATTCTATCTCCTATTTCATCTCTAGTCCCATTACCATATATTTTACTAGTCAATTCTTCTCAAGTTTTGGAATTCCCTTTTAATCTCTAGTTATTGATCTCAATTCTTTTTATTTTCCCTATGCTTTAGCTGCAATAATCATCCTATGATCACTAGATTTAAATGCAATCTCTTATGGCTGCTCATACTCCTTCTCATTCTTCTTCTTTTTCTCTTGATCTTGCTCTGGTGGAATCCAATTCCTTCTATGAGGATATTAAAACTCCAGCTTGGTCTGCAGCCATGAATGAGAAATATCAAGCTTTATAAAAGCAAAAGACTTGGATTTTAGTTCCTTTTCTATCCGATAAGTAAGCGATTGGTTGTAAGTGGGTGTTTCGTCTTAAGAAGAATTCTGATGGTTCAAGTACTCATCATAAGGCTTGTCTTGTTGCTAAGGGTTATTTGCAAAAGGAAGGCATATCATGAAACATTCAACCCAATGGCTAAGCATCCCACCATTAGAGTGTTTCTTAGTCTTGCTCTTCATTAAAATTGGCAAATCAAATAATTGGACATTTCCAATGCCTTTTTTCATGGTGTTTTTTAAGAAGAGATGGTTCACCCTCAAGGTTTTGGAGACTTTGTTCATCTTTCTCATAGATGCAAGTTGTAAAAAGCCTGTATGGTCTTAAATTGGCTACAAGGGCCTGGTATTCAACCTTCTCCTCATTCATTCTGTCCACTGGTTTTACAAATAACCACCGTGATTTTTCCTTGTTTATTCATCGTATCACACTATTGCTAGTCTATATGGATGAGATTTTTATTTTTGGCAATGATTTAGCTCAAATTGCAACTCTTATTAAGCATATGCGCTCTGTTTTCTCCATGAAAGAGTTATGAAATATTTCTTATTTCTGTCTCAACATAAGTATGCTTTAGAAATTTTTGCTAAGGCAAGAATGTCCAACTGTGAATCTTACTCTTCTCTCATGGCTTCCAATTCTTCACCTCCTTATGAGATACTCATCTTCTTTTCTCAACCATCTCTCTATCACAGCCTAGTTGGAGCTTTGCAATACCTTACCATAACTAGGACTGATTATTAAATATTTCTTTTAGACAATTGTGAGTTTTAACAGTGTGAAAGTTGTAATCTTAATGCAAAAATCAGATGCACACATAAAGTGAGTCATAAATGAGAAACTAAAATTGGAACACAAAGATTAAGAAATTTTGGTAGTAAAAAATTTAGCCACTTATTAATAATTGAAAATGGTATGGAAACTAGGCAAACTTTCAGCAACAAATTGTTGGGCACTTTACAGGGCCAAGTTGGGTCATGCGAAATCGTGCCCAAACTCATCTGTGAGCTAAGTTCAATGGATTTCTTTTAACATGCCGAATCGAGCCAACTTAGTACTAAAAACATATAAAACCTCATCCAACGGGTCTATCCAAACAGGCCAATGAGCCGGCTCGCATCCTAAGTGCAATGAGCCGATATTCAGGCTTTTGAACTTTTATTTTTTTTCTTTATTTTTTATATTTTCTGTTGGGCTTGCAGGCCAAGCTTCAACACCTTAGCCCAGGTTTAACCCAAATCTTATTAGGAATGGCAAAAGTTCAATAGGATTGAGGTCAAGTCGTAAGCCTTTAGAATAAATAATGACCTTTTTGCAGCAATGAGGTTTACTTAAATTACAAATTATCCCCTGTGATTTTAGAAATTACATTATGCTCCCTAAGGTTTCTAATTTATAACAAATAGGTCCTTTTATTAATAAATCATTAAGTTAAGTTAATTAACTGCTTTTAATAATGTTAAAATTTTATTTCAATTAATAATTCAGATAATTTTATTATTGTATAGATGAACAGTTAGAAATTTCACTTTTTCAATTATTCTGTTAAATAAAAAATTATGATAGGGAGGTATTTGTAATTTTTCAAACCACAGGGAGCAATTCGTATTTAAGTAAAATTAAGGGGTGTATTTGTAATTTACCCTAAATTTTTTAAATCTGTAATTATTTTTATAGTAGATTTCCTTTAGGATTAGGATTAACTATTTTGTAGGACTTATTGCTTCAAAAGGGTCTTGAAATGAAGCATCCGTACATATTTTGTTGAGATTTTTATATCATATTCTATCAGTGCACATGGAGACACCAAAAACACGAGAAAATATCATTTCGCCCCTCATACGTTTATGTATTTTTTAATTTGATTCGCAGATTTCGATTAATATCAATTTTATACCCAAACTTTTGAAATTTTGATCAAATTGGCCATTGCCGTCACATTTCGTCTACAATTGGATAGAATGTGCCGACGTGAAGGGCGAATTGATTTTTAAGGTATAGTTTGGAAGGCAAATTGATTTTTAATTTGAGGGGCAAATGGATTTTTAATTTATAGTTTGGGAGTAAAATAAAATTTCAAATGAATTTTGGTGTCACGTCAGCACATTTCGTTCAATAGTCCCACTAGGTAACTCGAATAACTTATGGCTCGAATGGCTCGAGGTGCCAAAACGACGTCATTTTGGCACTTTTTTTTTTCTTTTCTTCTTCTTTCCCTACTTTTCTATCTATTTTCTCTCTGTAATAGAAAGAAGAAGGAAAAACAGAGAAGGATAAAAGAGAGAGGAAGAGAAAAGAGGGAGGGAGATCAGAGAAAGAGAGAAGAGAGGGGGGAAATAGAGAGAGAGAGAGAGAGAGAGAGAGAGGAAGGAACAAAGAGAGAGAGAGAGATAGAGAGAGAGAGAGAGCCGGAATTCCCACCCACCGGCGCCGCCATCACCTTTGCAAATTGTAACTCCCCAACCTTTCACATGTCATCGATATTGTCCGCTTTGAGCCACGCCCGCACGGATTTGTTTTTTCCAGTGGGTCACACATCCCAGAACTACTCCAGCCTAAGCATGCTTAATTGAGAGTTCTATTAGGGATTTCACCACCCGAGAAAAGGCCTCGATATTATATAAGGGTTCAGATTTTTACTTTTATAGCCTAGGAACTCCCTTTCCATTCCCGATGTGGGACACCGGGACCTTACAATCCACCGCCCTTAGGGCTGCAGGTCCTTGTGCAGTAGCTTGCTAGCTCACAAGCCCGCCCACATATACCAAGAGACATTAGGGGCCCATACTCGGTACTCCGGAGAGTTGGCTCTGATACCATTTGTAACGCCCCAACCTTTCACATGTCATCAATATTGTCCGCTTTGGGCCACGCCCGCACGGATTTGTTCTTCCTAGTGGGTCACCCATCCTAAACTACTCCAACCTAAACACGCTTAATTGGGGAGTTCTACTAGAGATTTCACCACCTAGGAAAAGGCCTCAATACTATATAAGGGTTTAGATTTTTACTTTTATAACCTAAGAACTCCCCCTCCATTCTCGATATGGGACACCAGGACCTTACACAAACCTTCCACCCACTAGCGCAGCCATCACTGTCGCTCATCGCCATCACTGTTGCAAATATCTCAACCCACCAATGCTGCCATCACCGTCGTCCATTGCGACCATTTTCTGTGTGTATACATAGATCTGTGTATACACACATAGATTTGTATATATCTTTCTCTCTCTCTGTTTCCCCTCTCTTCTTTTCTTTTTCTCTCTTCCTCCATCTTCTCTTTGTTCCTCCTCTCTTTCTTTTCTTGCCTCTCTGTTTTAAAGAGAAAATCGAGGGAAAAAAATGCCCAAAACGCAAAACGACGTCATTTTGGCATTCGGGGCACTCGAGCCTCTGAAATTTCGAGCTATGAAACAATTTTCTTTCGTCTAATTATAGACAGAATGTGACGGCAAGGGCCAAATTGATCGAAATTTGAGGGTCAAATTGAAAAATACATGAAAATTTAGGGAGCAAAATGATATTACCTCTAAAAAACACATTTTTGCATTTCTTTTCCTTTTAACAATTTTTGATATTTAGTTAAAATATCATTGGGTGCAGAAAGCCAAATTTTATTAACTCGCACAGTGAAAATTCACTGAGACACAGTGCAATTTCATTGTGCAATGAAAAATTTCATTATGTATTTTATTATGTTTGTATTTCACTATGTGACTTTGAATTTACATATTTTTTAACAAAGAAATGAATGAGAGAGAAATAAAGAAAGAAAAAGATAAAAAGAAACCAATACAAATCTGGACTATAGAAGCAGACGAAGAAGCAATAAGGTGGCGTTGGTGGTAGAATGTTTGAAATAAAGGTGGTAGAGATTATACGTGAACAATGTCGTAAGGCAGTAGTCGTTGTATGAGGTCATTGAAGTCAAGCGAAGGTGATGGTGCATAAACAATCTGATGAAGAAATCGGTGATAATAACAATGGTGGTTGTGATTTGCCAATGGTAGTGTCGTTCAAAATCTAAGATGACATGTGAGAGAGAGAGAGAGAGAGAGAGAGAGAGAGAGGAGGGGTAAGCGAACTTTTTGTGTACTAGAACTCTAACAAAAACTTATAGAGTGGTTATTTATAATTTTCAGTAATAATATCATCATCTCCATGCATATGGAAAGAAAATTTAACTTCATATGTTGTTAAAATTTTGGAAAGATTATTTCTACTTTACTCTTTGTTCAAAATAATTTATTATTTTACCTTTTTTGTAGGGAAATCTAGATAAATGAAAATTGAAAAATTAATTTCAAATTAGTAGAAATTTTGCAGTTAGTTGCACTAGAAACACAACTCACTTAAACTCCACTAATTTACAAGTATTTATATGATATTTTCTCATTTTTTTATATATTTATTTTTATTGGACTTTTGTCCCACAAATAAGGGTGCGCACAAGTTGATTTCGGTTGGTTTTGTGAAAAATTCATAAACAAATTTAATTTTGACATATTGAGAATTTTTCAATCCGACACCAATTTATTCTTAAAATTGACAAGTTAGTTGAATATTTTGACTATTTTAAGGCAATAGTTTGAGTAAGTTGGACAAGTAGAAATACAAAATAAATAAATAAAAAAGTCACTTATACAACCTTGGTTTTTTCATTTTTGTCTTTGTGTTTTCTTTTAAAATTATGATTTATTCTAAATATTGACAAAAAAAAAAAAACTCACAATTAATCGAATATACAATATTATTCAAATTATATTTACAAAGTATAAGCAAAATAATCAAATTAAGAAAAATTATACAATGAAAATTATAGGTGCACCCGACTACTCGCATTAGAATTTAAAAAGCTCAGTATAAATAATTTTGCATTTATGTAAGCGGGTTATAGGTAAATTGATAAATTTTAAGTTTTGTTTGGTAAGATGGTTGAAACTAAAAAGATAAAATAAGTTAAAAAGTTAATAAGATAAAATGTCACATCAAGACTATAATTATTTCATTTTTTCTTTTACAAAACTATAAAAAAAAGTCAAAAGTTCATTTCAAACGAACTTTTTTGACTATGCTAAAATAGTAAAAAAACTAACAGATCAAGTTAAAAAAAATTCTTCCCAAGCGAAGGCTTAATCAATTTGCCAATGTTTATCCACACCAATCTCAACAAATTTTGAGTTAAATTATAACTAAAAAGCTACTTTTCTATTTTAGCTAGTATTTTTGGTATATACACAGTATATTAGACTCTCTATTTTAAAATTAAATTTTGTAAAATATTTATTTTGTATTGTTAAGAAGTAGACAAAGTAGTATAGGAGAAGTTAATTTTGTATTGTTATATATGTGCAGTTTTATATTTAAAAAAAAAAAAAAATTTGTGCCCAATAGCAGTTGTGTGGCCGGACATCCAAAGTACATAGGATATATCTATGCAATTATATATTCCTAAAAAAAATAGAAAAAAAAATGTGCAACAACCGGTCGTCTAACAAGATGTGACGTCACCCTTAAGAATAAATAATAAAACATTGGGGGATTTGGTCATAGCTCCCTCACTATCTAATTTGTCTTTCAAAAGGACAAAAATTATATAAGTACTTTCAAACCCCCCTGATATTTTAAAACTTGTTTCTTTTACTATATTACCCTCATATCTATCAGCTCTCCTGTTAAGCCATCTTCACTATGTATTTCAGAGTAAAATTTTACTCTGTATGAAAATAAAATTTTACACTCTGAAACTAAAGTAAAATTTTACTCTGTATAAAAGTAAAATTTTACTTTGAATGAAAGTAAAATTTTACACTCTGAAACTAAAAGTAAAAGTAAAATTTTACTCTGTATAAAAGTAAAATTTTACTCTGAAAAATAAGTAAACTGTGAGACTCTGAAGCTAAAAGTAAAATTTTACTCTGTATAAAAGTAAACTTTTAGTCTGATTCTGTCAAATGAAAAAAACAGAGCAATAGAACCAGAGTAAAATTTTACTCTGGTTCTATCAAATGAAATTTGATGTTTACTCTGAAAAATCGATGGAACTTTGAGCTTTGAGCTTTGAGCTTTGAATCAGGCCTATAATCCTTGAATCAATCGATGTTTACTCTGAAAAACATTGAATCAGGCCTATAATCCTTGAATCAGGCTTGTAATCTGAAAATTTCAGAGAAATCTCAATTTTTCATACCCCGGTTCTTCAGATTTTTCAGATTTTTCGATTTTGACACTTTGAGCTTTCAAAAATTTGAGATTTTTCATACACACAGATTTTTCAGATTTTACTTAAATCTTTGAGCTTTTGAGTTCGAATCAAATGATCGCCGAGACCGATCTATGCAATCATTCAAATCTCCGATCTTAAAGACTCAAAAACACACACACACACACATATATATATATATATATATAGATTAGAGATCGGAATATGTAGATATATATATTCGAATTCAAATCTCAAAACACACAAACACACACACACATATAATGTATCAGTGCGATTTTTAAGTTCTCCACAGCTCCGGCCCTGGAGGAAGCTAGGATTAGAAGAGAGAGACGAGAGAAAAGATGAACAGTTGAAGGAGAGTTGAACGAGGAGAGTTGAGAAGATGCGGAGAGAGATCGTCGGAGCTTAGGAATGACGACCGGCGGCGATGAACGCATCGGAAGAAAAGTTCTCCACAGCTCCGGCCATGGAGGAAGCTAGGGTTAGAAGAGAGAGACGAGAGAGAAGATGAACAGTTGAGGGAGATCTGTGAGGATATAATAGTCTGATAAAATATTTAAATAATAAATTTTGTCATTTATACAAGACTTTATAATTATGAGGGAGTTTAGAAAGTATAATTTTTTTCTTAGTCCTTCTAACAATAAAAAGAAGGTAAAGGGGGTTTATAGTCAAATTTTTCCTAAAACGTTGTATAACCTGTAAATAATATATCGCTATATGTAATGATGTCCTGTAGCAAAATTAATCAAAAATTAGTTTAAAATAATTTGTTAAGACTAATACAATAAGAATTTTATAATTTATTAACTATATTTAACCAAAATCTATGTTTGTTGATACTGATGTGGTGCTCCAAACCACTCAACTCAACTCAACGCAATTCAACTTGTTTTTCTCAAACAATGCTAGTAGATTTGGATTGAACCAACCCAAATCCAGTGGAACCTCGGATCAACCCGAATCCGATGCGTGGCGTTGGTTTGGGGTTCCGATCCGAACAAGGTTTGGTTTGGTGCCTCTAAAACCCAAACCCCCAGCTTCAGTTCCGAGAGATACAGAGAGAACAAAAACACACATCTCATGGCTTTTCTTTTCCAGAAATTTCAAGAGGTACTCTCGCTCTCGCTCTCTCTCTCTCTCTATATATATATATGAATGCTTTACAAATTTGTTGTTAATTTTATTTGATTATTGGTATATATCTATGATTCTTTCTGGACAATGCTTGCAATTGATTGAAATTGCTTCCAATTCATTTCTCTTTCTCTTTCTGTTTGGTTGAAATACTCATTTTACATTCAAAACTAGTTTAATTGGCATACCCATGAACAACCAAATTAAGGGTTTATTAATATTTACCGAAAATTTTATAAGTTTATGGTAAAAAATAAAGATTTTTACTTGCTTTTGAAAAATAAAATTGGTTAGGGAGAAAAATAATGAATAGTATGATTGATGTAGATGTGTAAGATTGATGTATACATAAGACCACTAGATGGGTTGGGCAATCTAAAGTGAGGGCCACCCGTAATCTTATGGACAATTGTCACTAGTTAGAATTTGTATAGGAAATGATAAGAGCACAAAGGTTTTGTAATTGGTGGGACAAGTACAGAATGGGGGGAACATGTTAGGTCACTTGAACATTTATGTGAAAAGGGAAAAAGAGAAATAAACTATGTTCTATTGATGCGGATAACAACCTCATGTACATAGGAAACTATTATGTGAGAAAAACACACACACACACACACACACACACACAAAATGTAATAAATTTGCAAAATTTATTTATTTATTATTTGCTGAGGAAATGAAATTAGCTTTGGCCAATCAAAATATGATGAGTAGTTTTTCTTCATTTTTTGATTTTGTTTTTCAGTCCAACAGCAGCTTGTGTATCACTTGATACTTGATACTGTTACACTGTGACCCTTACAGTTATGTCTCCTAGTACCACAATTTAGAGCCATGTTGTTTAACCTTTGGCTAGGTTTTTAACGTGATATGTTTTGCACCAAAAGATTCTAAAGAGAAGGAGTTTATATATTTTAATCGCACATGCACCTTTTTATTAAAGGTTCTTTTGTGGAAGCAGCCACACTATCCACTTGGTTTGTTAACTTGAATCAATTGTCTTCATTACATTCAAGGGGGTTTTACTCATTAGAAGTGGGTGGTTTTTTTCGAAGAATCCATATTTGAGATGATACATAAATAGTGGAGCAGCTTGAGCTTCCATACTTTAATTTGTCACTACCTCTTATTCACTTCCCGCCACTGTCAATTAACCTTACTCATTGTTGCACCTTTATCTCCAATGTTATTTATTTATTTATTTTTTAATATAAATTTATGGTTACATGTGGGACAAAGAGTTATATAGAGTATGCTCAATACAACTGCTTTAGATGTCTTCATGTCAAGATTTTGAATACTTGTGTTATATTTAGGCATGTTTTGGGAGTTTTCCTACCAACTAACAGATTTCACCTCCTTATTCCAAATATGTATTTACAATATCAATGACCCCATTGGGTTGGCCACAAAATTACAACATGGCATCTGCATCCAATTTGGGATAATTTATCTTGTTACAGTACTGCAGAATTTGTTAGTTGATAGATTCCCCCATATGTTAAATGTGGCCCCCCTGCTTTAGTCCTAAACATTGCTGCTGTTCATTCTTTCCATCATCTTCTTAATAAGGTTTTTCTGTTTCTTCATTTTGCTATCAGGCTGTGAGAATTCTTGCAAAAAGTCCCACATTTGCTAGAAATCCAAGGCACATTCAATTTGAGGCTGATATAAATTGCCTCTTTCTTTACACCAGGTTCATATCATTTGGTTATTGAGTTAACCATTGTTCATGTTACTCTTGTCCCGAGCTGCTTTTGCCTTTCACAACACCTGTGTTTCGTGCTTTAAAGTTATGAATGCATTAATGCTTGATTGACCTGAGTTTTGTGGCCTTGAAAAAGAAGAAATTTTAACAATTGTTAATGTATTGAAAATGGTGTCATGTATTCTGGAAAGGTCATAATAAGAGGCAAATTCATCTTGAATTCCTGAAGTATCTATTATCGACAATAATCTTATGGTATTTCAATTTGAGCAATATATAATTTTTGTTTCTACCTAGAAATCTAGTAGTAAGGCTTTGAATTTGTAATTAGGGTATGCATTCTATTTTGTAAATTCTTAACATAATGCCTTTCAAGATAAAAATCTACCCAATGGGACAATATTAACTTATTAAATACTTAATGAACTTGGCTTAAATGACAAAAAGATCTTGACTAGCAGGAGTTAAGAGATCTAGTTGACCTTGAACAACTTTTGGTTTACATCATTATTATTTTTTCCCTTATTCAACTTGGAGGAAGTAGCTTGACTTCTAGTGATGATTTGAAACTTTCGGGATTCAAATTGTGAATCAAAGTGGCATTGTATCGAATCGCGAATAAAATCGAATTGTGAATTGTAAAGGTTCGGTCACTTTTTTTTTTTTTTATTATATAGAAAAATATATCTATACACTTACTTAGGGATTAAATATATCTCATAATATGAAATATTTAGACTCAAACTCCTTAAAATGTTGTTTTGAATAATGATCAAGTAGTCTAATAGATAAGAAGTTAACACATGTTCCAATATAAGATCTCCACCTTACCTTTTTCCTTTTAAATATTTGTTATCAACCATTCTCACTAGATGCCTTTAAAAGATTCCTTTTATAACTGTAAACACTTGGATAAAGTTGATTATCAAAACCTAGAATATTATGTAGAGAGAATATTTTATTTTTTTTTCCTTTTTCGTTCAAGGTTTGAGTCTTTGAGAGTAAATAGGGAGGGAGAAAGTCAAAGGATAGCATATAGTAATCGTAAAGACCTTAGAAAAATTGTGTGCACTCTTTTTCAAAAATAAAAAAGCAAAAAAGAAGTCAAAAATTGATTTCAGCGAATCAAAAGTGAATCAATCGATTCACCGATTCACTCACGGTTCACAACTATTTATGTGATTTATGCAACATGTTCGTATCGATTACTGACTGAATTGAATTGAATGAATTGTACGTTTCGAATCGCGAACCGTATGATTCCAATAATAGAATAGCAATACTTGGCATAAGCAGTGTTATTAAAGGCGATAGGTGCACCAAGGCGCCAAAGTCTCGTGGGGCCTAGGCTCAAGGCGCAAGCCTCAGTAGGCTCCATTGAAGTGAGGCGCACCTTGTACGGAAAAATAAAAAT
>JAPPVO010000017.1:85818094-85880022 GCA_030407325.1 Camellia japonica
ACTAAACTTAATATATATGACATACAACATATCTAGTCTCATACTAAATTAAAATAAACACAAATAAAGACTTATAATTATTCTAAAACATCACACTAGAATGCCCTAAACACACTCTATATGAAATTTTATATTTGCCCTTGTCCTTCTTTCCATTGTTGTCCCTCACTATCAAATTGGATGATAAAATCTTAAGAAAATATTATATACCCTCGAGTCTTGACCTATGTTACCTTGAACGCAGATCATTCTGGTACCGTTGTACGAGGAACAGAAACGTGAAAATGGCACACCATGCTCTAAAATGGGGCATGATAGGGATATATTTCCTAATTTGATATCTAATATACTATAGTGTACTTTTCTTTCAAGTAATCGTTCAATAACACTATTCTATGAACATTATAACCCATTGTTTCATATTTTGTCAATCCAAAGTTCCACTCCACTTAGATTTTAGTTCTTTATATTTTACTTTTTCCCTATAAAGGAGAACTTTTAATACAAAACAAAGAGAAAAAAATATGACTTTAGTTCATTATATTTCTCTACAAAACATAATAGAACTTTTCCCCTATAAATGAACTAAAAAATTATATTTTAGTTCATTATATTTTTCTTTTTCCCTATAATAGAAAAAATTATGAGATCACTTTGGATCACTAAATTCACTATTTTGGAATGAAAGTATACCATGTTTCAAACATGCATTAAAAATGCATATTGCTGGTGTTAGCGTTTTCTGGTAAAACTGGTCTTGACAATTGGCCGCTTTTACCATTTGTTTCATCTGCGGTAGTTATTCTTCTCATAAAGGGTTTGGGTGTTTTAGTTGGACTTTGAATTGAAAAGGACATGCTTCAGGGTTGTGTTCTGATTTTAAGGGGTCGTGGGAAAGGCATTTACCTTTAGTGAAGTTTACCTATAATAACAGTTTCCAGACAAGTATTGGTATGGTACCGTTTGAGGTTTTGTATGGCTGATCATGTAGATCTCTAGTGTGATGAGCTGAGGTAGGTAATGCACCTATGTTAGGTCCTGAATTAGTCCGGGAAATGACAAAAAAGGTTGCGCTTATTCATATGAGGTTGGTTTTGGCTCAGAATCGCCAGAAGAGCTATGTCGACCATAGGATGAGACATTTATCTTTGTGCTTATTCGTAGGAGATCATGTATTCTTGAAAATATCACCGAGATGGGGTTTAATGAGATTTGGGAAGAGCGGGAAGTTCTCTTCTAGATTTATTGGGCCTTTTGAGATTCTAGAGCGGATCGTGGAGGTAGCTTATCGTTTAGCCTTGCTGTCCCAACTTTCTGGGGTTCATGGCGTGTTTCATATTTGTATGCTCCGGAAGTACGAGCCTGATCCTTCATACATGTTGGATTAGACCGAGTTCGAGGTAGATGAGGATGCCTTGTATGAGGAGAGACCGGTATGGGTTTTAGACTATCGGGACCAATTCTTGTAAGGCAAGACTATTCCATTGGTTAAGATGTTGTGGCAACACCATGGGGTTGAGGAGGCGACTTGGGAACGTGAAGCGGAAGTTCGTGAGAAGTATCCGGACTTATTTGTTGATATTAGAGACATGTGTTGAAAATCTAATTTATATTGTAATATATAAGTATTGTATATGTTTTGGGAAGTTGAATTGAAATAGTTGGCGTTGAAAACACTTCATTTATCCTTGTCATGAGTATGGATGATCCATGATATGATTTACTTTCAATAAATGTTAGTTGGTTTTGTATTATAGCAGTTCCGGTTTAGACCCGACCTATTTCTTGCTTTTGAATCCGAGAATCCGTATCCTTAACTATTGTTTATCTCATTTTCATCTTGTTACTAGTTGAATTTGGTTATTTGGGAGTTGTGATTGTGTTTGAAACATGTCGGAAGTTAGTTTTTCAAAGAGTTGTTGCCTAGATACTTGCCTGTTTGCTTAACTGACCTTTCTTGCGTTCGAGCTGTCTTTTACAGTCTGCAAAACTACTAGAAGAGTGATATCTTCGCGCGAACGATCTTTTGTAGGTTTGAACTTCTAGGTAGGGGTCATTATTCACTCAAACGGTGGTTTGGGTTACTTGAGCAGTGTCACTTATTGTGTCTGACACTCGAGCAGTGTTTTGGTCGTTTGAGCGGCCTACGCGTATATCAGTCCGAAAGAAAGGCATTTTGAGTCACTTTTTCAGTCCTCTCTCTCTCTCTCTTTCTAAAAACCCTAATTCACACACTCTCTCTAGTTCTTATCCTCTAGCTTCAAATAATCTCAATCCTTTGATTTCCTCACTCTAGCCCTTTGGAGAAAAAGGTAGAGCACGTCGAGGGCTTCGTTCTAATCGGAAAAGTTGTTGTTTGCGGCTCCGCTACGCTTCTACCTTTGCTCTCTCTTGTCTTCTACTTTGAGGTAGGGATTTCTTCAACCTTTAATATGATTTTCACCTTAGTTATTTGTCTATTGATAGAATCTAGTGATTTGGGAATTTTTGGGTAAACCTAGGGTTTTGATTTTGAATTTAAAAAAGGGGTTTTCCAAATGAGTTCTGCGAAAGGTTATGGGGAGGTGTTTATGGTTGAGATATGTTAAAATGGTAGATTTCCTTACTTAAAAATTGATTTTGTAAGTAAATGGGGGTTTTGTTCTAAATTTATAGATATCAAGATTTGTGAAAGGAAATGAGAAATGATGTTGGATTTTTAAGATTGGATAAATGTTTATATTAATGATAATGATGGAGTTAGATATGTAATATCACTTCCATTTTAAAATGATTGAATTATATCTTTTGATTGGAAACTATCTGTTGTATAGAAATATCTATTTTTGGGCTATCAGTGGAGGATAGCTTTG
The DNA here is from genome assembly GCA_030407325.1 of Camellia japonica. Lineage (NCBI taxonomy): Eukaryota > Viridiplantae > Streptophyta > Magnoliopsida > Ericales > Theaceae > Camellia > Camellia japonica. The sequence goes on from JAPPVO010000017.1 coordinate 85,820,947, forward strand.
ATTGTTATAGAAATTGCATATGGATTAGGTGAATTGAAACCAATCATCCATGCGTCTTGCATTGAGCATTGTTACATACTTAAGTATTGAAAATGTTCTGTTTTGAGAAAATAAGGGTGAATACCTTGATAAATCTGGTTATGGAGTGTGGTTGTGGTTATAATGTTGGTTTGTGTGTCATTGGTGAAAGTCCAGAAACCTGCACGGTTAGGTGCTGATCCTTTTAGTTAGTACCGGTAAAATGGCTTTGGTAGTGCTTATATAACCTACTGGCAGACACGTACCTAGAGATTCCCAGTGTTTTGTATCCATTGTCCTGTTTTCTGTATAAAAAGATTATTTTCATGAATTGATTTGTAATCTGGCATTGCGTAATTTTGAGATGGAGAAACGTTTGACAAATGACATGCATGTGCATTTACCTTATGATTTCATTAAGATTCATATATTGTGTTAAAGTATCTCTATTAAGCCTTGGCTCACCCTATGTGGAAAACAACTTTTCGGTGCTAATGATATGCCTCTACCAAGGATGAAGCTTGGAAGGACTTGGAGCCGAGGGCTTCATTTTGTTATTTTGATGTAATTATTTTCATATAAGCCTTAGGCTTTAGTTGTATTGAGTTGAACTCATTTTGTTGTACTCAAGTATCAACTTGGAAAGATGTAGCCATTAGGGCATATAATTATATGGTTTTACTTTATTTTAATTAATGTATCCATACCATATCACTACAACAAAAAGCAATTTTAGTGACCAAAAATGTAAATTTCGTCGCTGAAAGTAGGACAATTGGCGACTAAAATTGAATTAGTAGCCAAAAATGAAGACTTTTGATGACTAAAACAGTTTAGTAGCCAAATGTATACTTATTGGCGACTAAAAATTAGTTTAGTCGCTGATTATGTGGGTTTTAGCGACTAAAACAATTTTAGTAGCCAAAAGTGAAGGTTTTTGGCGACTGAAAGAAATTAGTAGCCAAAAGCATAGGTTTTGGCGACTAAAAAATGGTTTGGTCGCCGATTGTAGGTGTTTTACCGACAAAAAAAAATTTGTAGCCAAAAGTAAAGGTTTTTGGCTACTAAAAAAAATTTAGTAGCTAAAAGTGGACAATTGGTGACTAAAATTGAGTTTAGTTGGCAAAAGTGGCGGCTTTGGCGACTAAAAATCAATTTAGTCGCCAAAGGTGATTTTTCTTGTAGTATATACTATAGATTCAGAATTTATGATTTATAAATGTATATCGCATATGTCATCTTTGTATAGATCAAAGTTATAAATGTTATGGAAGATATGATATCATTGATCCTTTGTAAGAAATCTATGAGTTGAGTTATTGTTATTTATTTTAGGACGTTACATATAAGTTATATAGAACATAAGTCTTTAAAAAAGAGATTTATTACAAAAATTGCCGACCAAAAAAAAAAAGAAAAAAAAAATTGCCAAATAAGTAAATTCAAACACCACTTATTGTACTGATACCAGATTATTATAAATAAACATAAATAGTACTATTATTGAAGTATACCCTTTTACAATTGAAATATCACAGTACTCTTTTACCATTGAAAGGTGTACCCATAAGGTTAATACCAATAAATTGTCAAACATGTTTTTGTAAGTTTTCGTTTGGTATAAGTTAATTTAGTTTTATTTTTTTAAAATTTTTAATTATTTTAATTTGGTTATAAAAATTATGTTACAGATCAATTTCAATTTTTTTTTTTTTGTAATTGATTTAGACGTAGTAAAAGAAAAAGTAAAATAATTATGATTTCAATATAATATTTTATATTATTGACTAAATTAATCTATTTTATATTCATTAACTAATTTAGCCAAAATAATGCATATCAAACGAAGCCTTAGGCTTCTAAGAGCATCCACAGTGGGATAATTAAAAAAATGTGTTAAATGGTGTGTTATATGACAAAAAATGAACCCTGCTTTTATCATGTTAATGTGTATTAAAAGTTTGTTAATTTTAGAGAGTGAGTGGTGGTGCAATTGATGTGTTAAGGTGTGTGTTAAGAATATATATATATATATATAATAAATAAAATAAATAAATACGTTCCATGGAAGGCAGCAAGCTTTTGAGGAAGATGGCCGATAAAGGCAACAAGCTTTCTTATCCTGGAAAATGGACACGGTTCGTGGATAAAATAAATGGACTCTTTTTTTTTTTGGATCTAAAATAAATGGTCTCTGTTCTTTAACACTTTTGCTTATCAATGGACACACTTTTCTTTTCTTTTCTTTCCTTGTTTCTCATCCAGGAAAATGAAGGCAGCATGCTTGTGAGGAAGATGGCCGGGCGTTCGGTCGGTCAACCAGTCAACTGTAATTTTTTTTTATTTTTTATTTTATTTGAAGGGTCTAGACGTCCGGGGAGGACGACCGACCGGACATCCGGGGGACAACCCTATGACACTTCCCCACGCCCCCCCTCTCTCTCTCGCTGGCTAAAACGCTAGTTACAGTTAACACATAAGTTAATACACAACACTAACAGCTGACATTGACAAACAAGTTAGCAGCTCCATTGCAATACAAAATAATGTTTTTAGCTGGCCAAAATTTGGCCACTGACACTGGCACACCCACTAACATATCGATTGTGGATGCTCTAAGGATAATTTGATGTGAGTGATGGTTATACTCATATGAACGGAACAATACAATGATGAAGTGAAACTAGTAGACAATAGTTAGAAAATTCTAACATACACCCGTGTATTATACGCATTTTTGTTATGATTATTTTTTTTTTTAATTATAATATTATTTTAGTTCTAACTTATGAATTTTTTAGTTATACCTGATGCTGTGTCTAGTTATGATTTTTTTAATTATTACAAAAATATAAAATTATAATATTTTACTCTTTAATTATAAGGTTTGAAATTTTTTTCCCTTAATAAGTGATTGAGAGCTCTAGAGCTGGTGCTCTAAACCCAGCTCTAGTGACGTGAAAAATAAAATAAAATAAAAAAAAGGTAAAAATATCACATTACAGTCCCCCCCCCCCCATGAGAGCTCCTTAAAGCTCTTTTATTAGACCTCTCAATAATTTTTGTTTAGGAAGTACTCTTCTTTTTTTTTTCTTTTCATTTGGCGTATTTTCGTTTTTAGTAAATTTTTTTCAACATTTTTCAAAAAAAAATTTGGGTTTTTAAATTTAGGTCGAAAAGATGAATTGAAAAATTATAATTTTTTTAAAAATATATAAAAAAAATTTAGAAAATACAAAAATAAGTAAAAATACACAATCTATTTTTTTTTGGACTTATTTTTGTCTTTAGTGATTTTTTTTTTTTTTTAAATTTTCAAAAAACATAAACTTTTTAGATTCGTTTTCAAAAAAAATTATTTTTTAGATTCGTTTCAACAAGACGTATCAGAAAAGTAAAAAAATTTAGGCCTATTTTGGGAAGTGGGTTATAATCCACTTCCCAGATTATAACTCATTTCCTCTCTCACAAAAAAGCTGCTTATAAGCTGCTTACAAGCAGCTTTTCACCAAAAAGCTGATTATAACCATCTTTCCAAAATAGCCCTTAACATAGGTGTTTTGGGAAGTTAGTAAGTTGAATTTTTAGTTTTTTTAGCTTTTTATAGCTTTTTTGGCTAAAAAAGCTAGTTTTTTGTGATTTTTTTTTTTTTGGGTGTGGTTTTTTGGCTAAAAAAAGTTAAAAAGTTAGTTTTTTATGAAGTTCCAAAAACACCCCTTAAAAAAATACTAAAGATAAACAAATTCAGAATTTTTATTTTTTTAATTTATTTATTTTTCAAAATGGGCCTGATAAGGTTCTGTGGAATAGAGTTCAGATCCTTTGTCGTGTTTCTCTGCGGCGGTCCCTACGGCGCCCCAAAATGACGCCGTTTTGGGGCAAAATTTTTAAAAAAAGACGCAAAAACACAGAATCAGAAGAGAGAGGGGAAGAAGAAAGCAAAGGGACAGAGAGAGAGGAGAAGAACACAATCTTCTAATGAAAAATGTTGAACACAATCTTCAGATCCTCATTATCACATTCATAACCAACTCACAAAACACAAATTTCAGATCAGATTCATGAAATTTTCGAAGTGGGTTTGAAATGAAAAAAATTTCAAACTTCAAGATCAGATTCTTATACAATTTCAAACTCATATCAATATTTGAAAACAATTTCATATATATATATATATATATTTTTTTTTTTCCCTTCCTCTTTAGCTTTTCAATCTCTCTTTCACTTCATCATCTGTGTATTTTTTTTGGATTCAACCTCTCTTTCACTTTATCATCTGTGTTTTTTTTTTTTTTTTTTGGAACACACAAAGTGGGTTTCATTCATGAAGTTTTTTTTTTTTTTTTTTTGGATATATACATATATTTGAAAACAAAGTGGGTTTGAAAACTTCAAGATTAGATTCATGAAGTTTTCGAAGTGGGTTTGAAAAGAAAACAATTTCAAACTTCAAGATCAGATTCATATACAATTTCAAACTCATATCAATATTTGAAAACAATTTCATATACACACACATATATATATTTTGATTGAGGCCTTCTTTTGATCTGAATCTCTCAGATCTGGTTCAACATTACAAGTGGTGGAGGCTGGCGGAGGAGAAGATCCGAATGGTTGTGACGTGGCAGAGGTTACGCCAGAGATCGCCGTAGGGGTTGAATCCAATGGTGGTGTTGTTGTAGCCGAGGTGTTTGCTTGAGAGGGACTTGGGTCGGTTGGCCAATGCGATGTCGTTGTGGTGGGTGAAGAATTGTTCAGTAGCGAAGGAAGATGAAACCATGATGGTGGAGCGGCAGCCGAAGTGAAGGGAGAGGAAGGGGTCTCTGAAGAGGGGTTAGGGTTCAAAAGCTCAATTGAGGCTGCTTTCTCCTCTCTCTCTCTCTCTCTCTTTCTCTGCTTTCTTCTTCCTCTCTCTCTCTTTTGATTCTGGGGTTTTGCGTCTTTTTTTTTTTTGTTGAAATTTTGCCCCAAAACAACGTCGTTTTGGGGCGCCGCAGGGACCGTCACAGAGATATGCGGCAGAGGATTTGGACTCCTGTGGAATATACTGCAGTCGTACTCTTCAAGGACAATAAAAATATTGTCCATATCCTTATCGGTTAAGACCATCTCCAATGTGAATGAGATTGATCACTAGATTTAAATTTGATGAAAAATGATCACTTTTATATCTTCAATGGTTTCACTAAAATGATATCAAATTGAGAACGAGCCAAAACTTTCACCAAAATGAAGAGCTGGATCAAATTTCATCAAAATACTGTGTGTTTACGTTAGAGGTGGATCCTCCGGACAACTGACAGGACATCCAGCCGGTTACCCCGCCGGTTGTCCGTTGCATACAAAACATGCAACGCTCTCTTATCTTCGGCAGCGCATTTCTTCTCTTCCCGCCATGAACTTGCTGGTACTCTCTCTCTCTCTCTCTCTCTCTCTCTCTCTCTCTCATCTTAATTTTAAAGAAGCCGTCAATGAAGCTCATTTATTCTTCAAGTCTTCAATAAAGAGTTGTATTTTGGTGGTGTTGGGTCTTGTGTGTTTGTTTGGTTGAATAATTTGGAGTTTTTTTAAGGGTAAAATAACGATGCAGAAGAAAGAGGCAGAAGAACCGCTATCGCTTCCAACCCCATGGTCAACTCTCTGTAAGTCTTTTAATTAGATGGTTCTTTGTACTCATTTCATTCACTTAAAATTGCAATCTTCGACTTCTTCTCTAGGTGTAACTCTGATCAATTTATTTATTTATTTATTTATTTTTTTGAGAGAGCAAGTGACATCATTGGTTTAGTGATTATGCCTTGTCATCTTCAAGTTCTTCTCAAATTTTGAGATACGCATTATGGTTTGCTTTCACTTATGGTGCCTTCTAGATATAATATACTTCTGGGATATGGTACATAGATTAATGTGTTTATATCAGTTCTTGGAAGGAAATCATTATTGGAGGCAACAAAAAATGAAAAATATTTAATGAAGGGAAAAAGAAATGGGAAATGAATTGGGAAACAGAAATGGGGGAAAAAAAAATTTCAATGCCTTGACCCATTGACCGGCTGGTCGTCCCACCAGATGTCCCCAGTCTTTTGATGCAAGCTACAGTGCAACTGTTGAAGCGGCTTATATCAGATTGAGTAACTTGCTTTTCTTTTTTTTTTTTTTACTCAGATTTGGTGAAAAAATTGGTAAATCATTGAAGATGCTCTAATGGATAGGAACAATATAGTAACGTTAAAATGTTTAGGATTATGCTAGCAATCTTAAATAATTTATCAAATTTTTTTTCATATTTTTTACTTGAGTATGGAACTTACACACGTGGATCCTAAACCAATGTGAGAAGTTTAGTAAAAAATTTAGTAGATTATTTGGAGTTCATAATATTTTTAAAATTTTTATCATTTAAGTGATTTTGATGATTGGAAATTTGGTATTGATAATACTTTATGGGTAGGTAAGTATTGGTAATACTGTTCTAATGAATATCATATAAAGAGACAAATTTTCTCAAAATACAAATACATCATATTTGTAACTCACAATTGATGTTAATATTGTATTGAAATATATTAAAAATAGATAACGCTGAAATACACACTTTCTAAAAATAATATATATATTATATACAATATAATAAAGTGTCATAACTAAATGAGTTTTTATATATCGTACTTAATGGATCACAACTAAACACGTTTGATGCATAATAAAAAATCTTTTTGGTTATAATTAAAATTACAATAATAATATGTCATAATTTAGTTATAACTAATAGCACAATATGTCATAACCAAATATTAAAACCAAACATCATTTGAGACATAATTGAATCATAATCAATATCACAATAAGTCATAATAAAAAATTACAAATATTACAACTAAGGTATATGATACACACATTTTTTTAATGTGTCCATCGTAGAATTCTTCATTAAAAATATATAAAATGTATATTTTATTTTTGACCTTATTTAATGAAAAATACATGGTAGCTCGAATTTGTGTGATCTGAATGGTTCGAATGTCTTAAAATGACATTTCTTTTTTAAGACGACGTCGTTTTGAGACATTAAAAAATGATGTCGTTTTGAGACATTCGAACATTCACGCTATGAAAATTCGGATTAACAAGCATTGCTGTTATTTAATACTTAAATAAAGCTTAGCAAAGAGCTATGTTACAGACTCCCAGTCAAACCCACCCCCACTATCCCCACACACATGTGGGGGTTAGTGATTGAAGGAAAAAAAAAAATTTCTAGCCTATCAACACCCACTGGGGGTGCTGGGGGTCTCCCCAGTGGGGTCCCAAGCTTTTCTTCTTAGCAAACGAACGTGAGCAAGACACCTCATACATAGCCAGAGTAGTACGAGTCATACATAGCCACAACGGCCATAGTAGTTAACTGGGACACATGAGAAAGAAAGATAGGGATGGTGCATAAAAGGAGAGAAAGAAAGAGAGCCTCTCACTTACCCTTGAAGTTATTATAATAGAGATGACCATTATTTATTTATTTTTATTTGTTTTAGTAAGAAATGAACCATTATTGTTTTGAATGGTGAACTCTTAAACAAAGAGCTTTATTATAAGCACAAGAGCAGAGCAGAGCAGTGGTTAGCGGCGTCTTGGAACAGTTTCTCTTTGAGCATTGAAGAAGACGGCGGCAACAGAAAGGCTGAGGTGGTTGGGGGAGGCGAAGTCACGGGTGGAGAAGTGGTCTCTCTCTCTCTCTCTCGAAGGTGAGTTAAGTGTTTGTCTTCGATTTTGCTTGAACAGCACAAACACATAACTGTGGATTCCTATGTTTGGCCTTGGCATCTCATAGCTTACCGAGTTCGGATCCTCGGCCGCTCATTCCTGCGGCTCGTCCTGCGGTACCCTCAAAACGACGTCGTTTTGGAAAAAATTTCAATTGAAAAAAAAAAAAGACAGAGCAGAGGCAAACTAGAGGGAGAAAAATGAAGGAAGAACATATTTATGGAACAAATTTGATGAAACAGATCTGTGTTTGCCTGCTATGGATTAAACGAAGTCAAGAGTGAAAACCAAATCGTTCCAATCGAACAAAAAGAGAGAGAGTGTGTCGCCAAATCGAACGGTGGTCTTCGTACCCTGGATGAGATCTCCAAATCGAGCGGTGGTCTTCGCATCCTAAAGAGATGATTACATTTGGACAATAATCTAAGAGTCTCATCTTTGTGAAATTCATTCAAGCAAATAGAGCACTCTAGAAGGAATAGAGCACTCATTCAAGTAACCCACATCTGTGATTTCAAATTTTTTTTTGGTAAAATCGTTTGTATATTTGTGTGTTTTGATTTATAAATATATATATATCCTCTCTACTCTTTTTTTCTAGATTTTCTTTTCATATAGATGGTCCCTAAAAGGTCCATTCGTAAACCAAGATCATTTCTGAGTTCTCATCACAATAACCAATCAATGACACCAAATGGCGATGCCTGAGCTTCGATAGCATCAGAATCTCTGTTTGGAACTCATTGATGCCTTGTTCGGATTGTGGGTTGCCTCGTTTGACTGCCGCTTCCTTCTTCTCCCTCCTTTCTTCTTCTCTCTCTGTTCCTTCATTCTTCTCCCTTTGGTTTGCCTTTGCTCTGTCTTTTTTTTTTTTTTAATTGAAATTTTCTACAAAACGACGTCGTTTTGGAGGTGCTACAGGAGCAGGAATGGGCGGCTGAGGATCCGGACTCATAGCTTACCACCTCCCTTTCTATTTTTAACACCATATCCATGCTAAATATTATTATAAATAATATCACCAAAATAAAAAATAAAAAATTACAAGATTTTATATTACACATCTTTTCTCTTTATGTTTTGTTTGGTTGGAAGATTTAGAAAGAGATTTGGAAAAAAAAAAAAAAGAAGAGAAAATGTGTGTAAAATTAGATAAAATATAAATATATTTTATTTACATTTTACCTATATTTTCTCTGTCTCTTTCCAAATTCTTTTCTAAATCTCCCAATCAAACACAGCATTAGAAAAATTCTAATATACATATTCTTGAAAGAGTGTATCATATGCACCTTTAGGTATGTCATTTTATTTTTTAGTTATGATTAATTTTCTTATTTAATTATGACATTATTTTAATTATGATTAATGAGATATTTAGTTATGTCTCATGTTGTGTTTAATTATGACATAATTATTTTTTCAACTATAATTTATAAAATCTAAAATTATGTTAATATTTTTTAATTTAATTATAAGATGTATATGAATATATATACTATAATGTTTCCCTCACCATCTTGAATCTCAGTTTAATTTTTTTTTTTCATTTTTACTTATGGTAACCAAAATCAGATAGTCTCTTTGAAGTTGTATCTCCTAGGTACGGACCAACATGGACACAGAAGGAGGTCTTTGATTTGTCTCTGTTGTTGGCCCGACTGCATTATTCACTTTTTTTTCTTTTTTCTTTTTTTTGTATTTGGTTCGTGAATTTGGTGATAGATTTAGGAGAAAGAAAAAAAATATGTGAAATATAATTATGTACATTTCATTTATAAAAAAATGATATATAAGTTTATTTTTTAAACCTATTTTTTAGACTCAATGATGTGTAAGAGAGATGATTGACTAATAATTAGAGAAGATGTTAGAAAAAAAATTGTCTTAAATATTTTATTTGATTGCCACATTATTAGATTTGGAAAAGGAAAATGATTTTTTCCCCGAAATCACCTCCCTTCCCGAACAGCCCGAAAGAGAGAAAGAGAAGAGAAAGAGAGAAAGAGATAAAGAGAAGAGGGAATGGAGAGAGAGAGAGAGGGCCCCTCCTTCGCCTCCGCCGCCGCCGATCGATGGCAGATCGACCGGCCGATCGTCGCAGCAGCAGCTCGTCGCAATCCCGCCGCAGCTCGTCGCAGCCCCGCCTCCGACCGCCATCGCCTCCGGCCCCGCCTCCGCCTCCAGCCCGATTTTGTTGGCCCCCTCCCCTCCAGTTCTTCTTCTTCTTCTCCTCCTCCTTCTTCCTCTGATTTTCTTTTTCTGAAAAAAAAAATAAAAATAAAAAATAAAAAACAACGTCATTTTTTTAATTTGGGGGATTCGGGGGGCTCAAATTCGAGCTACCAATCACTACTCATTTGGAAAAATGAATCTAACTTTTATACCCCCCTCCCAAAAAAAAAAAAAAATCCTGACAAATCCATGAATCAATCACATCATTAAATTTCAAATTTGAACTTGATTGTCACGTTAGGACATGTGAAGTCCACTAGAATCTCAAACTACTCATTTTGTAAATTCTTTAGTTATGTCATTTATAGAAAAAATTAAGTCTATCTAATAATCGTAACATTTTTATTTTATCGTGTTTGTCTCCAAAAAATGAATGATTTATTTTGAAAAACATATTTTTCATTCTTTTTTCTTTTTTCTTTTTTTTTGGTGCATATAAATGTGATAAAATGAAAAAGTTGCGATAATCAGATAGACTTTATTATTTTCATGAATGTTATAAATGGAAGACTCTATAAAATGAACAGTTCAGATCAAAATGGGACCCGTGGTAGGCTTATGGGCCCTAACATGACGGTCACATTTAGATTTTGACTTGATAAAAGCCCAATCCTTTTTTTTTTTTTTTTTTTTTTTTTACAGGAGGCAAATTTCTTTCGGTCCATCATCTAGAATGGAAAACGATGTTTGGGCCCATGTGACTTACCATAAGTCTCGTTTGATGATCTGAACTATTTATTTTGTCAAGCATTTCATGTATTTCATCCACGAAAAAAATTAACTTAATTTGATAATTATAACTTATTCAAACTATTGCGTTTGTTACCAAAAAAATGGATGGTTTATTTTTACAAACACAATTGTCATCTATTTTTTTGGAGACAAACGCGGTAAATTGAATAAGTTATGATTATCATATTGACCAAATTTTTTATTTTTACTTATTTATTTATTTTTATAAATGAAATATACGAAGTGCCCAACAAAATGAACGATTTGAATCATCTAAATGTGGTGGGCCTCATAAACCCAAACAACACTGGGAATCCTCCTCATTTTTTAATATCTATTTTCTCATGTGTTTATTATGAGAGGTAAAATTTGAGCTATCACGGTGCTTAGCCGAGCTAGTCACACAACGGTCGAGCAGGACACGTGGTAGGGTAGTCGAGTAGACTCCCGTATCAGGATCCTCCAGAGTAATAACCCTGAAGTGATCTCCTAGATTGAGAGATCTAGCAGCTGAAATTAAAACTAGCCAAAACGACGTCATTTTGGGTAGTACGTTGAAAAAAAGAGAAGCTTGATTTCAAAATTCCCCTCCGCAGGTATAGCAGCAGCAGTAGAAGGCGGGAAGAAGGAAAGAAAACAAAGTGCGAGAGAGAGAAGAAGAGAGAGAGAGAAAGGCCACTCCTCCCTGCGTCCCGTCGCGCCGCCGTCTTGTCGTCGCCACCGAACCCCTACTCCAAACAAGACATAATAATTAAAAAGAAAGAGCAATCTATTTCATAAGTTCAAAACGGTATTTTATTAAACACAAGAAAATACTATTCACATAGAATTTCTATAAAGAAAACCAAAATGAGCTAGGGTGAGATCCTTGACATTCATCAACTCTAAAACAGATTTGGGTGTTGCTCCTGAGATATTTATAAAATGCATAAGCTAGCAGTTTTTGTCAGAAATGTAATGCAAATAAATACCCCAATCAATCTACATTTTAATCTAAAATGTATAAAGTAATGTGAGTATAATCTGTAAAAATGTTTTTGGAATTGTTTAACTTACTTTCATGGCCGCTGAGGAGAAGAGAGAGAGTCTCTCTATTGCTTCATATTTGCAGGAACCTGTTCGTCATTTTGAACCAAAGCTGATTTTTTATTTGTTATTTATTTATTATTTTTTTTCCAACTTACTAACCAAAACGACGTCATTTTGGTTAGTTTTAATTTCAGCCGTTGGATCTCTCACTCTAGGAGATTGCTTCAGGGTTATTACTTTAGAGGATCCTGGTACAAAGTTCCCAACCAAATAGCTGAGTTGCATCGTAAGGTCGGACAACCAAGCTTCAGCAATAAATAAAATAGGTTTTGCGTAAGTCCACATCATGCTTATCTTTTCCAAGTATATTGCGAACATGAGACATGATTCCACAAGAAGCAGAAAAATGAGGGAAAATAATTGAAAAGATGTTTTAACAGTAGTTTCAACACATTTAAGTAAGTTAACAGTCCTAGAAGCCAGGTACACACAATCTCAAGCATTCTAGTTTACCTTTTTTAGAGATACACTACTTCGACCACTGACATAGACATTAGAGTTCCTCGACAGATGTGATCACTGATTTAAGTATCAGAGAGTCCCCTAGTTGACCACCGCAGTCAAAGAGTCTTCTATTCGTGGTTTTAAGATCAATCAAAGAAAGGTTTTATGGTGTCTTAGTTCTTTTTGTTGTCATCTTCACCGTGTGGTATGCTTTCCCTATACAATTTGGTGGTGTTGTAGGAAATACAAAGCTTAAGACATTCTGGTAACAAGTTTGCAACAAATGACAATGGAAAACTGTGGGGATATATTTTCTAACACCAACACGTGGCCAAGGTGACGCCGACGTGTCAGCCGAGGTGCCACGTGTCTTGGTTATAACGCCGAGATAATCTCGGCAAGGCCGAGGTTATCTCCGAAGATATCGGAATCCGAGATAAGTGGATATGGTACAAGAGTCTTAGAATGATGAAGGGACTCAGCCTGGATAAGAATAAAGCTCTTAGGGAGTTTTATCTCTATCTATTAAAGAGTCCTGGATAAGTACTGAGCTAAAGTCCATTGAAGCTAGGCTTCTATTGGGACAAGGATTGAGTTAACTATAAAAGAAAGGCACCCCCGATGGGCCTAAGGTACGCAATTTATCCTGAGAATAGTGAGTTTAGCAATTGGTTATTTTGAGAAATATACTGACTTAACCGTCGGAATCTTCTCTTTCTGTTGCAGGTCAGCCATGTGTCATCTATTCTGCCAGTACTCTCCAGCTGAATACTGAGTTGGTAGTGTGGTCAGAAAATCACTCACACAATTTGGCGCCGTCTGTGGGAAAGAAAAGAGAATAGATGGCCAGCAACGGACAGAAGGAAAAGATTGGGGACGACACTCCTGCTGGGAGTGGCAGACCTATCGACCTTAACGTCGAAGAAGACAACCGCAACACAGAAACTCGTGACCAGAATCACAGCAACAAAGACGTCGAAAAAAGCTAGATCGAAGTGGGTACTACAATGAGGATGACCTCTAGGTGTGGAAGGATAGATGCCTGCGGAGGGACGAAGAGGTAAAAGAGATGGCAAACAAATTGGCGGACCTGCAATCGGTTGTCAATTTCATGATGCAAAACAATGTTATGCAGCCACCATTCCCGCTGCAGGACACGTCGATTCCAGTGGCCAATGCCCAGAAGGGAGGGTAGAAAACAATCCCCATAGCCCCTCAGCACACCAGGAGCGAAAGACATTCTCACCGACTTTCCAGGGAAGTCGGACGAGGAGAGTCAAGAAGGGAAGAATCACGGAGCACGCATCACACAAAGGAGGCAGACCCCAAAGAACATCGGCATGTTCAGGGGCAAGCGCTGTGCTTCGACACAACTAATGGAGAAAGGTCAAAGAGGACTCACCACAAAGCTGAAAGTAGTTGTGGACGCGCCCGAGGGGGACTTATGCTGCCACAGTTCGGACTCGTTTTGTCACGATTCTTAATCTGACCCAAAGAGTCCAAATCCGGCAAATCGTTTTGAGAAACAGATTTTTTGAAAGAAGTGCCAAACATGAACTGCTTTGCCAGATACATAGTCGCCACCTAAATATTTTTAATGGGGGATTTAGGAAACCCTGACTCGTTTGCCTAAGGCCACGTGTCCATCATTACCAGAGTTGCCTCGGCTCGGGAACTTGGGTACGATTGGGGAAGGTCAGCTATGAGCACCCCCTCTCGCCCGATCCGAAGATTGGCCTCTACTAACCATGATATCCGATTTTGAAAACGTTATGTGTTCTTATTCCAGTTAATTAGCTAGAATTACTATGTGATGTGCACAACACAAAAGTATAGACTAGATCGCCTAATTTGGAACGAAACATTGCATATCCGTTTGTTTGGAAAACGCTTTGGAATTTGCTACTCGCAAGTAGGCTAAAACACGGATTTCAATGAGTTGTTCCAACTCAAACAATCCGACTTTCACCCGCAGGCATTCAGGCAGTTTATATCACATAAGCATCTAGCCGCATGGTAAGCATGTTATTATGGCAACACTCATACGCATGCGGTATGCTAAAGCATAAAAGCTTACCTAGTCCTCCAAGCCAAAACAGAAGCTAGTTAGTAATCATATGCATGATCCTAGTTCATGTCAAGATGGCTAATGCAACACATGCAAAATGCAAGTATAATAGGCTCGGCTATCCTAAAGATGGCATGTGAAATGCTGCAACTAACAAGTACTCAACTTGGAATTTGAAATACAATGCAATTAGTATGATGCGCCGAGCCCGGTGCATGTAAGACAAATGTATGGATGCACGCATGCATAGCATAAGGTATGCTAAATTAAACATGTCCTAATACTAACCATCAAAAGCAGGTAAGTAAAAGGGAGAAAGAAGTGGGGGTTGGAAGACATGCACACACGCACCCATACTTATTACAAATTTACCCTCGCTCGGAGGGACCGAAAGAATAATACAATTTAATTAACCTACAAGCTAATTAAATATTACAGACCAATTAAATCAGCTAAGCAAATTAACTAATCTAATTAAGCAATAAACAGCAGCCTCGGGAAGAGGGTCCAATGCATGCTCGCTTGGTTCCGTTCGGAAAGTCACTGCCATGCACAAGATGCCTCTGCTTTGACTATTCTGCCCCTCTGAAGACTTCACAAGTCCTAGGATTGCTTCTCTGAATGCTGTGGAACACCACCAGCTGAGGGGATTGGTCACCGGCCATGGAGAATGGTCACCGGCCACAAATTGAGTTATCGGCCACTGATGGATGGCCGGTCGGCACTGAAGATGGCCGGCCGGCCAAATCTTCCTGCAGAATCTGTGTTGACAGCAACAGAGGGCAAAACAAAGCATGGCAATGCATTTCAAGCAATGTATGCACCAACCACACCCCTTATCATGTGTATGACTCAAAGGAGGATGGGCCTCGACTCTCGGACCACCAATCGCGCATTTCCATGCATGATGGTCTAAAGAATCAAGTGTGCATTTTGATATGGAATGCAATGCACATAAACAAACTAAGGGGCTTTCAACCTCTATCATGGCTTGATCAAGAGGTGAAGCATGCATGCCAATGCAATGCAATCCTAAGCATGTGAGCCTAAGCGTGCAACATGGCAATGCAATGTGTACATGCGAGTATGCAAGCAAACATACAAGGTGAGCATGCAAACAAGCAAAAGGGGGTGGACTTAAACTAATTTAGGCAGCCCTCAAAACAAGCCTAAAACAGTGGCCAATGCTATGGAGATGAGGGCCAACACACACACACACACATGTACATGTTGATGGGCCAACACTTAAGCATAAAGGAACAACTTCTAAGCACACCCAAAAGGAGGCAAACATGGACAATTAGCATGCAATGTAAGCTCTGAAAAACATGTAGGGAAATGATGCCAAAATCAACCTACTAATGCAAGCTAAGCATGCAACCAAGCCCAAGGACCTAAAGCATGATCATATGACACATGAAGCAAATGACCAAAATGGATCAAACAGTCCTAAATCATGTTAAGGCAGGCCCCAAAAACCACTTAGATGGCATCTAAATGATCTACACATGGAGGCATGCACAAATGCTTAAACATGGAGCATATAACACAACCTCTTAAAGTATTAAAGGAGGGATAAAATGCAAGCATGCAAGCATATTATAAGGACTGAAATGTCATGAAAAATGGTTCCAAACCATTGGAAAGATGCAAGGGTGGCATGCTCATGGTCAATGCATCAAGGCATACAAAGGGGGATTACATGGTAGCTACGCAAAGCAAAACATGAATGACCCGAATGACCAAAAATAGACCTCAAACACATCAAAACATGCATATAAGCTTCACAAAGCTTGGCCAAAATGCATGAGCATGGTAGTCTAAATGCTATACATGTATTAAGGCAAATCATGGCATTACAAGACATGTATGCTAAGCAAGCATGGTGTACCAAAACCAATTGAAAACAGAGCTAAATCATGACATAATAAGCACAAAAATCAGCTAAGGCATGGTCAACATACACTTAAATTAGATGCTCCCTCAAGAGGCAAAAAAATGGCCCTTTTCAAGGACAACAAGGAGAGGGGGTGGCCTTCTCCTTCTTATGACCTCAAGGCACCATCCTCACCACTGAAATCCCTCAAGATTTCAGTGGTGAGGAGGCCCAAACACAATGGTCCCGGGGCTCACCAAAATGGCACAAAATGAGGGCCAAACAAGCCTCAAGAGGGGTCAAACAACCCCAAAGCTTAGAACACTCTTGAACAACTATTTAGAGGGCTCAAAAACAGAACTTTTATGTGTTATATGCTAAGCTCAAAAACAGATGCAAGATAGTCAAAAAAGCTTTGCAAAAATGGGGTATTTAAAGTAGTAAGTGCTCACCCTTGTAGACCCTCTTCAAGAATGGAAGACCAGCAGCTTCTTTGGCTTAAACCAGCTCCAAAACTTCAAAAACAACCCTCAAGGGCCTCAGCTCCAAGAGGATAGTGTAATAGTGGGTGTTTGTGTGCAATTCTAAGGCTAAACACACACAAATACAAGAGAGAGAGAGATATAGATATAGGATAGATACACAAACCAAACCCTAAAACCAGAGCTCTCTATGAAGTGTTGTCTAACCCTAAAAGAGGGAGAGGAGACCTCCTCTTATAGAGCTTCAATCTTGCAAGCTTACAAGACAAGCTAGCTAAGAGGGAGATCCTTCCATACACGTGTATGGAGGGGAGTCAAGTGCATGCCAGCTACATGAAAATATCTGCAAAAGCAGATGCACAGTAGTCGGCCGGCCAAAAATGCAATTGACCAAAAAAAGATAGCCGGCCGGCCATCTATAGTGCCGGCCAGCCAAACATTTGGCCGGTGGCAACAAAACACAGCCGGTGGCCTCAAGCCATGGCCGGTGAAGTGTGGGAATGGCCCACAAGCCATTCCCTGCCCCTCCAAGGCAAAACACAAGTGTTTGGTGCAAAAACCAAACACAAAACAGTCGAGTCGAGAGATCCTGAGGCAAGGCGCGTAGCCAAGACTTCCGGGAA
This sequence comes from Camellia japonica, assembly GCA_030407325.1. Classification (NCBI taxonomy): domain Eukaryota; kingdom Viridiplantae; phylum Streptophyta; class Magnoliopsida; order Ericales; family Theaceae; genus Camellia; species Camellia japonica. The sequence goes on from JAPPVO010000017.1 coordinate 85,838,278, forward strand.
CTCAAGACGAACACAAACATAGATGATCACCGAGTGTTCAAGCGGTGACATCCAAGTCTTGAGGACGGTCAAAAATGGGGTGTCTACAGTAGTGCACCAAAAAGATTGAAAGCAGGAGATAGCTGAGCTCCTGGGCGGACAAAGGAGGACTTAAGAGATTACCTCAAGAGGAAGCAATAGAATGCCGACGCCGAGGTAACCTCCCCAGATAAGCCGAGGACACCATTCTCGGTGGCGTTAGACAAGTTTAAGGTGCCGAAGAGATTCAGTATGCCGAGGTTCCAAATATACGATGGTAAGTCAGACCCCAACTTCAACGTTGGATTATACTTGAACTCAATGGCATTGTATAGTGGGAACGAGCCGTTGCTCTAAAAAGTGTTTCCCTCATCCTTCGGGGAGATTGCATCAGATTGGTTCCACAAACTACCAAAGGGAAGTGTGAAGACTTGGGAAGGCCTGGCCGAGATGTTTGTGGCCAGGTTCATGACAAACAAGCTGCAGCCATTGAGGGTGGACGCATTGATGGCTCTGAAAATCAGTAAGGATGAAGGCCTTAGGGCTTATGCAAAAAGATACTATGAGGTGTTCAACCGCATACCAGAGTGTAATCAAGAGGTGGCAGTCGTATCTTTCAAAAAGGGCCTAAAAGACGACTGTCCACTACGAAAGTCTTTGGCAAAGACATTGCCAAAAAGCATGGAAGAGCTCATGGCGAGAATCGAGAAATATGCCAGAGCCGAGGAAGACACATGGGAACTAAGGAGACAAAGCAAGAGAAAGGAAACGGCTCGCCGAAGCGAGGCTGAGGTAACAATGGATCGAGCAAGCAATAGACAGAACTGAAGGCTACACAGGCAGTGACAACTGTGTCCGAATCCCAATTCACAAAGTCCTGGATCAAATTCGGAATCAACCCTATTTCAAAACACCAGCAAAGGCACCAGGAGAATTTATGGAAAGAAACCTTGGCAGGCATTGTGCTTACCACAATGAAGACGGGCATATGACTCAAGGCTGCAGAGCCCTGAAAACACACTTGGAAGAACTGGTGAAACAAGGCCATCTGAGAGACCTTGTCGATGAGCCAGAACAAGGGAAGAACATGCAAGACTGCTTCAGGCACTAGCAGCTCTGCCTCCCCCAGTACAGTAACCTCAGGTAGGAGGACCTCGGGTAATTAATGTAATTCACTTGGAGGTCAACGAGAACGAGATTAGGGGGGAGACCCAGAAGGTGAAGCACTTGCAGCATGTCTACCAAGTCGGGGAGAAGAGACATCGGGCAGAGGAGTGCCAAGGACCAGTAGTGTCCTTTTCTGAAGCCGACCTTGAGATGGTGCAACATCCGCATAATGATGCCTTGGTAGTATCCCTCCAGGTTGGGGAATGCCAAGTAAAACGCATCCTGATTGACCAAGGCAGCTTTTGTGACATCATGTAAGTCCGATGTTACAAGGAGCTCGGCCTTCACCCAGACGATATGGAGCAATCCAATAGCCCAATGGTCGGGTTCAATGGAACGCTGACATGGCCACTGGGACAACCAGCTTGGGGGTGCAGGCAGGTACCAGGAAGATAACAACAGAGTTCACCGTAATCGACACACCCTCCCCTTACAACATCATTTTGGGAAGGCCATGGTTGCATGGAATGGGGGCTGTTCCCTCAACATTGCATCAACTATTTCGGTTCTCAACAGAGCATGGGATTGAGGAGGTCAGAGGAGATCAACTACAGGTAAAGAATTGCTCCATGGCAGCAATGAAATCCACCTGCAGCATTCGAGAACCAGAGAAGGCAGAGATCGAAGACGAGGACGTGGAGGTCCTAGAGGATGTCGGCAAGGAGCTAGCCGAGAAGAGTGAAGAAGCACTGAAGAAAATCCTCGTCCAAGAGGGGGATGAAGAACGCTTCTTTCTTCTCGGCTCAGGCTTAGCCGAAGAAGAGGAAGAAGAGTTGGAAGCTTTTTTGAGAGCAAATATTGAGGTGTTCGCGTGGACACCCTATGAAATGCCTGGCATTGACCCCGAGGTCACTTGCCATAAGCTGAACGTTGACAGGTCGGCCAAACCTGTAATCCAACGAGCAAGAAGACTGACGTTGATACACGTCAAAGCAGTAAAGGAGAAAGTAGACAAACTACTGGAAGCTAGGGCTATTCGTGAGGTAAATTACCCGACATGGCTATCGAACACAGTAGTGGTGAAGAAGAAGAACGGTAAATGGAGGGTCTGCGTAGACTTTACAAGCTTAAACAAAGCCTGTACCAAAGACAGCTTCCCTCTACCCAAGATTGACTAGCTAATGGATGCCACTTCAGGGCATGGAAGGATGAGCTTCCTAGATGCCTACAGGGGGTATCACCAGATAGCCATGTACCCCGCGGATGAAGAGAAGACTGCGTTTATCACCCCAAAAGGGCTGTATTGCTACAAGGTGATGCCTTTTGGGTTGAAAAACGCAGGAGCAACTTACCAAAGGTTGGTAACCAAGATGTTCAGACACCTGATTGGCCGAACGGTGGAAGTTTACATCGACGATATGGTTGTGAAGACCAAGGAACCTGAAGGTCATCTGGCCGACCTCAAAGCAGTCTTTGAAATCCTTAAATAATATCGGCTCCGACTCAATGCATCTAAGTGCACATTTGGAGTTGGATCTGGTAAGTTCTTGGGATACCTGGTGACAAGAAGGGGCATTGAGGCCAGCCCAGATCAAATCAAGGCCATCCTGGATTTAAAGAGCCCGACGTCGGCAAAACAGGTGCAAATACTAACGGGAAGGGCCGCAGCCCTAAACAGGTTCATCAGCAGAAGCTTAGACAAATGCAAACCTTTCTTCAACTTAGTGAAGAAAGCCACGGACTTCCTATGGACCGAGGAGTGCGAAGCGCTTTGGCCGACCTGAAGAAGTATCTGACCACGGCTCTAGTCCTCTCAAATCCAGAACCTGGAGAGGAGTTGTTTTTGTACTTAGCAGTTTCAGAACATGCGATAAGCGTAGTGGTAGTCCGAGAAGAAAAAGGGGAACAAAGGGCTGTTTACTATGTAAGCAAAACCCTGGCCGATGCAGAAACGAGGTATCTACCCTTAGAAAAATTGGCACTGGCTTTAGTAATGACTTCAAAGAAGCTGAACCATTACTTCCAGGCCCATAAAATTGTGGTGCTAACTGAACACCCCTCGAAGTCCTTGCTGCAACAAGGAGACCTGATAGGAAGAATAGCCAGATGGGTAGTCACCTTGGGCCAATATGACCTGGAGTACAGACCCAGAACAACAATCAAAGGCCAAGTTTTGGCCGACTTCGTGGCGGAGTTCACGCCAGAATCCATCGAACATCGGGCTCCATTGAGCCAAGGTGAACGATGTCCAAACAAGCAATGAGGAGCCCAGCCAAAGGTGAAAGAACAAAGCAAAGGGGAAAAACTCAGACCCTGTAGCATTTACATCGGCGACTCCTTTCGACTGTTTGTTGATGGAGTTCCAACCAACAGGGAGCGGGGGCAGGAGTAGTACTGGTATCTCCAGATGGGCAGATACTAGAACAGTCGATTCGTTTGGGTTCAAGGCCTCAAACATGAAGCAGAATATGAAGCACTCATTGCAGGACTGAAGTTGGCAGCAGCAGTACAAGCAGATGAGGTAATAGTCTTTTGTGACTCACAACTTATAGTTAACCAGACAACAGGCGAGTTTGCAGCCCGAGATGAAAGGATGTCGGCCTATGCAAAGGAGGTCATCAGATTGGCAGCCTTGTTTCAGAACTGCTGACTACTTCAGGTTAGCCGAGATGATAACAGTCATGCCGAAGCATTGGCCAACCTAGCTAGTGTAGTACAACCTGGAAAAGCAAGGACAATAATGGTTGACTACTTGTCGGGCCCGAGCATCGAACCACTGACCACAGAACGTGAAGCAATGTGTGTGGACATGGGACCAAGCTGGATGGATGCAATTGTTGCATTCCTAAAAGAAGGAAAGCTACCAGATGACCACAAGGAGGCACACAAGATCAGATTGAAGTCAGCAAGATTCAGTCTGACAGCGGAGGGACATCTCTACAGAAGATCCTTCACTGGACCCCTTTTGAGGTGCGTACATCCTTCACAAGTTGAAGATTTTCTATATGAAATATATGAAGGAATTTGCAGAAGCCACGCTGGGGGCATATCACTAGCTCATGGGGCCATTACCTAGGGGTATTGGTGGCCCTACATGCAGAAAAATGCAGAGGCCTATGTCAAGAAGTGTGAAAAATGTCAAAGGTTTGCACCTCTGATACACCAACCAGCAGCAGACCTGAACCCAGTATCCAGTCCTTGGCCATTTGCCCAATGGGGAATGGATCTTGTCAGACAACTGCCCCAAGCAACTGGGCAAAGGAAGTACTTGCTGGTAGCAACAGATTACTTACTTCACCAAATGAATAGAAGCTGAGCCCTTAGCCAAGATCCGAGATGTAGACGTAAAGAGCTTCATATGGAAGAACATAATCACAAGATTTGGGATCCCAAGAGCAATAGTCGCAGACAATGGAACACAATTTGACAGTAAATTAATCAAGAGCTTCTGCGTAAAGTTCAAGATCAAGAACTACTTTCAACCCCAAGCTTTCCTCAAAGCAGTGGACAAGCAGAAGCATCCAACAAAGTTATCTTGGATGGGATAAAGAAGAGGCTGCAGGCAGCAAAGGGAAAGTGGGTGGATGAACTACCAAGTGTGCTTTGGGCATATCGGACTACGCCGAGAAGATCAACGGGGGAATCCCCATTTGCCATGGCTTATGGCACAGAAGTTGTCATTCCGCTGGAGGTCGGCATCCCTGGGATCACAACCCAGGGAGTAGAGCACGGAACTAATGATGTACTCTTAGCCCGAGATCTGGACCTACTAGAAGAAAGAAGGGAGAGAGCTGCAATTCAATTGGCAGCATACCAGCAGTAGCTTGCCAGGGCTTACAATAAAAAAGTTAACCCAAGGGAGTTCTAAGTCGGCGACCTAGTCTTGAGAAAAGTCGTCGGCAACAAGAAGGATCCCATGGAGGGCAAGCTTGGCCCAAACTGGGAAGGACTCTACAGAATCACTTCGGTATTGGGCAATGGGGCATATCGGCTTGAAGATAATGAGGGCAAAGAGTTGCCAAGACCTTGGAACACTTGTAATTTGAAATTTTTCTATCATTAGAATTTTTTGTTCTTTTGTCATTTGTCGAAGTACATAAATAAAGTTTTCGCTTGTTTATATGATTATACACTTGTGACTGATAAAGATACATAACGTTGTTTCTGGAATACATGTATAATGAGAACCCAAGTGGAACTTAGGTTCACATTAGGGGGCAGAGAGAAGAAAAACGGTTTTAACACTTGTTGAAACTTGAGAAAAGTTTACAAGTTGAAGTTAAACCGAGATGATGTTGAAACTTGAGAAAAGTTTACAAGTTGAAGTTAAACTGAGATGATGTTTAATGCTTGTTGAAACTTGAGAAAAGTTTACAAGTTGAAATTAAACCGAGATGATGTTTAACGCTTGTTGAAACTTGAGAAAAGTTTACAAGTTCAAGTTAAACCAAGAACATGTTTAAACACTTGTTGAAACTTGAAAAAAGTTTACAAGTTGAAGTTAAACCGAGATGATGTTTAACGCTTGTTGAAACTTGAGAAAAGTTTATAAGTTGAAGTTAAACCGAGATGATGTTTAACACTTATTGAAACTTGAGAAAATTTTACAAGTTGAAGTTAAACCGAGATTATGTTTAACACTTGTTGAAACTTGAGAAAAGTTTATAAGTTGAAGTTAAACCGAGATTATGTTTAACACTTGTTGAAACTTGAGAAAAGTTTACAAGTTCAAGTTAAACTGAGAACATGTTTAACACTTGTTGAAACTTAAAAAGTTTACAAGTTGAAGTTAAACCAAGGTTAAACACTTGTTGAAATTTTATGAAACAAATTTGCAAGTTGAAACCAAGGTTATGCTAAGAAAGGTACTTGGATACTTGCCGAGGTAAATCATCAGTTTAATCGAGGTGTGTCACCCCGAGAAGGTTGTACAAAGATTGAAGTGTATATTTAAGATATGCAAAATATTCTAAGTGTGGAATCATATAAAGAACAGTAAAGAGAACAATACAAGCATGCAGGAAAGGAAGCTATATTAACAAACCAAAAGGAGGCACATTAGCCACATGGAAAGCTTACATTGTTTCAAAAAAGAAGAAAAAACACAGTGTTAAACTTAAAATGAAGAAAAAAGGAGAACACAAAATTCAAGACTCCTCAGCAACAGCAGATGGTTGGTTTGAAGTTCAGACGACTGCTGGGAAGATATCTCGGCAGCCTTCTCGGCCGCAAGCTCAGCGTCGATTTCTTGAATGGTTACTTCGAGGCTCTTGTCGGTGAGAGCACGTCGGATGATGCTTTCTCAGGAGTAGCATCTTTGGGAACCTCCTCACCCTCCTCATCTTGAGTCAAGTCCAGGACTTGCTCATTCTGAGTAGGGACTTGGCCCCAAGCGGCTTCCTTGGACTTCCTCACCAGAACCTCCTCCTCAGACTCAAAATCGTCATCGGATTGGCTTGGAGTTGGAGGAAATGGAAGGGGAAGGACGTCGGCATTCCTGAGGGGGGAGTCCTCGGGGACTTCAAGCTTTTTTAGCAAAGTCATCCAACCAAGGGTAGAACCCTTGTTGCATGCTTGCTTTACTTGCCTTTCATAGTCTGCCGTGACATCAGCCACCTCCTCGTTGTATCCCTTCTGGTCGGCCTCCTTCAGCGTCTTTGGTGGCCAAGGCATCCTGGAGTTCTCTTTGGGCTTGGGCCATCTTTTCCTCAAACTCTTTTCTTGGGCCTCAAGAACCTTGTTAATGGCCTCAGCAGCACCTGCCTTTTCTTCGGCGTCGTGTTGAGCCTTGATGGCATCCTCGGCTTGATCCTCTAAGATATTCATCTTTGATTGCAAGTTTTTATTAGTTTTCTGAAGACTGGAGACCTCCCTCTTCTTCTCGGCCAACTTCTCCCGGTTCTCGAAAGATTGTACTGAGAAAGATAGGCATGTTGATGGCCTGAGAAAAAATAAATCAAAGCAGAAGTTATTACAAAATCTTCTAAAGTATAAAAAGAAAGAAAGAAAGAAAAACGACCAAATAAAGGCACTTACTTGAACAGAGCACTGAAGCATCAGAGCATAGTTCTCATATTCACTCAACTCGGCGTTTCGGTCGAGATCGCCGGGAAGAAGCAGAGCGGTACTAGGGGCAACGCCGACATTAATATCATCGGCACTATTGCTAGCCATAACTGGCTTATCTTCCAATGTGATTTGGAGGGCCCAAGGGGCATCATGCTTTGAAGACCCCGAGGTAGTTGCAGCAGACGACCTCGGCCTCTTTGATCGGGTAGACTTGGATGGTTGGGCTTCGGCAGGCCTCTTCTCCGCGGTAGAGTGGGACTTATTGCTCTCAGCCAATTTAGAGATCGGCAAGGTGTCCTCAGTGTCAACCTGAGTCACCTTTGCCTTTGGCTGAGCCTTCTTGATCCCTTTTGTCTTCGGCTTTGACTGGGATGGTGCTGGTTAAGCATCAACAGAATTTGGAATGTTGGCCAAAAGATCCTTGGCGACTGCTTTTTGACAGCCCATCTTGGCAGGGAAAACGGTTCGTTGCTGGCGCCGGCGCTGGCGCTGGATATCGCGATCAGATACGGAGCCGAGGTTGACGGCTACTCTGCAGGATCGGAAGTCGATCCTTGATCTGGCCGAGATATGGAGGCAGCTTGAGAAGTTGTGGCGGAAGGAGGAGACAGACTCTTCTTCTTCTTGTTCTTGGGGACGTCGGGAATAACTGACTTGTACGTAGGAATGAAATTAAGTAGAAGAGGGGCCTTCCGTTTGTGGACTGGCAGATCCAAAAGTTCTTCAAGTCTTTACTGGGAAAGAAAGACTGACGGAAGCCCTTTGGTGGCTGAGGAAGAGCTGCAAGAAAAACAGACGTTAGAAACAAATAAAGTATTAAAGACTTTGAAAACAAGTAAGTATGAACGTAGGGCTCTTACCATTGCCCTCTACAAAAACCGAATGAGGAAGAGGGTAGAGATGGAGGTCCTCGTCTGGAGCAAACTCCCAGTTCCCCGAGGTAATGAAGTAATCGTCTCCAGCTCCCTTGTTGGAGTCTGGGAGGTCGGCTACGATTTTATACTCTGTAGACCTCGGCTTAAGATAGTAAACGTAGCCTGTATCTTTTTTGAGGCCACACATGGTGTAGCAATATTGGATGTCGGCTAAGGTGATCCTAACATTTTCTTGTTTGGCTAAGGCAATCATACCGTTTATGACTCGGTAGGAATTGATGGCATGTTGCATTGGGTTCAACTTATAATAATGAATGATCTCACGAAAAAGAATATTGAGTGGGAGCTGAAGTCCGCACTCAATAAAAGCTACAACAAGGAGGGGCATGGAATCAGCTGTGGGCATGATAGAGTCATTCTCCCCAGCCAACCTCATATGAACATCGGTCGAGATGTCAAACTCTCGCTTGAAATGCTCTAACTTGGATGGGGTGTCTACCCTATGTTTCCACATACCCATAATATCGGCTTAACTGAAGGGGTTGGATTTCAAAAGGGTGTCTTTTTGGAGGGTTTAAAAAACCTCGGCTAAAAACCTAAAAATGTACTATGGTAACGAAGCTCAACTAACCAAGAAGGCATGTTGCCAGTAACACTTAAGCGATGGGTGGAAGGCCAAAGAACGATCCTCCATTGGCGGAGAGATTTGAGAGAACTTGTAGACGTCCTCGAACGCCCCGGGGGAGGACCCCCGTTTTGTTCGTCTGGGGTCTACTACAGTTCAGGACTCAAATTGTCACGGTTCTTAATCTGAACCAAAGAGTCCAAATCCGGCAAATCGTTTTGAGAAACAGATTTTTGAAAGAGAAGTGTCAAACATGGACTGCTTTGCTAGATACAGAGTCGCCACCTAAATATTTTATTTTGGGGGAATTTAGGAAACGCTGACTCGTTTGCCTAAGGCCACGTGTCCGTCATCACCAAAGTTGCCTCGGCTCGGGAACTTGGGTATGATTGGGGAAGGTCAGCTATGAGCACCCCCGCTCGCCCGATCAAAGATCGGTCTCTACTAACCATGATATCTTGTTTTGAAAGCATTATGTGTCTTATTCCGGTTATTAGCCTAGAATTACTATTTACGCGCACAGCAAACAAGTATAGACCAAATCGCCTAAATTGGAACAAAACATTGCATGTTTGTTTTGAAAATGGTTTGCTACTCGCAAGTAGGCTAAAATGCAGATTTTTGCCACCCTCAAGTGGGCTTTAAAAAGATGGTTTTGCCATTATCTAGTGGGCTTAAAACTTGCATTCAATGCATTATTCCAATTTAGGTAATTCAACCTCCATCCATAGGCATTCAAGCAGTTATATCACATAAGCAACTAGCCTCATAGTAATCATGCTGTCATGGCAACACTCACACGCATGCAAGGATGCTAAAGCAAAAGAACTTACAGAGTACTCCAAGCCAAAACAGAAACTAATTAGTAATCACATGCATGATCCTAGTTCATGTTTAAAATGGCTAATGCAACACATACAAAGATGCAATCTAGACAGGCTCGGCTATCCTAAACATGACATGTGAAATGCTGCAACTAACAAGTACTCAACTTGGAATTGAAATACAAGTGCAGTTAGCATGATGTGCCGAGCCCGGTGCATGTAAGACAAATGTATGGATGCACGCATGCATAGCATAAGGTATGCTAATTTAAGTATGCCCTAGTCTAACCATCATAAGCGGGTAAATAAAAGGGAAGAAAGACGTGGGATTGGAAGACATGCACATACTCGCACACGCTTATTACAAATACGCCCTCACTCTGAGGGACCGAAAGAATAGTACAGTCCGAATAATGAATCAACAATCCTAGCTAATTAATTATTACAGACCCTCTAATTAATTAACAAATTAATCACAAAAATAATTTAAATGTGAATCTAAAGAGACTGCCGCAACTCTGCCTCGGAATGCGCGAATGATGCATGCTTGACTCGCTCCGCTCGGAAACTCACTGCCATAGCACTGCTGCCTCTGTTAACACTGCCCTGCTCCTCTGAGGATCACACAAATTTCCAAAACTGCTTTGAATCACTCCCTGAGTGCTCTGGAGTGTCACTGGCTAGAACAAAATACCACCGACCATGGAAATGGTACTATCGGCCAAAACTTGTGCTATCGGCCAAACATGTTTTGCCGGTCGGCACTCAACACTGCCGGCCGGCCAATTATTCCTGCTGAAACCTGCAGTTGACAGCAGCAGAGGGCAAGCAGTGTATGGCATGGAATTTTCAAGCAAATGTATGCATGGACACACTCCCTATCATGCAATGGACTCAAAGGAGCATGGCCCTCGACCCTCAGGCCATCAATCACGCATTTCAATGCATGATGGCCCAAAAGCCAAGTGTGTAACTTCGATATCAAATGAAATGCAAGCACAAAACACATCAAAGGGCCCCAACCCCTATCATGATTGATCAAGAGGCAAGGGATGCATGCTCAATGAAATGCAACCTAGGCATGGAGGCTAAGTACGCAACATGAACATGCAAATGAGCAATGTATACTAGGCACGCAACCTAAACATGTAAGAAAACATGGCATGCAACAACATGTGATGATGGACCTAAACTAACATGGATAGCTCGCAAGCATGCCAAAATCAGTGGCCATATGATGAAAATGAGACAATTGAAACACATGCAAATATGCACAATGCAAGGGACCGGTCCTAAGGCATCAAATGCCACTCTACCAAAGCATGGCAAGGAATGAAAGATGGCATACAAACATGCAATTTCCAACTCTGAAATAATATGCTCAATGGTCCCGAATCATGGAAATATGGCACCCGAAACATGAAATAAGCCCTGAAACTCAAAACTAGTCCAATGCATTGAATTATAACCATGCAAAGCAAGCATCATTTGACTATGAAGCACAAAGACAGAGCCAAGGCAGTCCAAAAACATGCACATTACTAGTTTAGAGCATGGCCAAAAAGTACTAACATGATGGACTAAAATAGCATGCAACAATGGCTAGCAAGTATGGTTTACATGGCATGTATATGAAGCGTATGAGAACTCATCAAACCAGCCAAAAACAGTGAATAAAACATGTCAAAATATGCCCAAATAACCACTAAAATGCAGCCAATGCATGCAAAAATGATGAGCTCCTTTAGAGGGCCATACAAGGGGTTATTAAGCACATACAAGGTAGACATGTAACATGGAAAAACCACCTCTGGAAATGGATTATGACAGCCCTAAACCTCACCAAATTGGCCCTGAAATCAGTCTCGGAAACATGCAAAGAAAGGCCTCTTTGGAAGGCCTTGAATGGGACTTCTCTACACATGCAACATAGACATAAAATATGGCCAAAAGGGCCTCGGACAGAGCCAAGGCAGACCTCAAAACTCACATAATAGGGCCTGGAAAGTGACTTCAAAGCATGCAAGATGGAGTCTCTTTTGAAGGCCAATAAGGCCAACAAACAAATCAAGGAGAGAGGGGGTCACCCCCCTCTAATTTGGGCTCTCAAAACAACATCTAAGCCACTGAAAATCCACTGGATTTCAGTGGCTAAGAGGCCAAACCAAGCATGCAACAAAAGCTTAGATGCAAGGCTCAAAACAAAAGGCAATCAAGCATACAAGGAAGCATATGACCTCAAACAGAAAAATGCCCTTAAAAAAAATCAAGAGGGGCTCAAAATAAGACTTTTTCCAGTTTATAGAAAATCTCGAAAATGTTCACAAGTAAGGCTAAAATAGGATGCAAAAATAGCCCTAAAAGAGAGATTGAACAAACAAGGAAGTAGATGACTTCAAATAGCAAAGTGTCCTTAATCAAAGTTGAATAGGGCCTCAAAATAAGATACTTTACAGTTTGGGTCAGAGCCCAGAAATGCTTGCAAATGGGGCTAAGTAATGGAGAAAAAAAATGCAAGTTTAAGGGAAATAGGTGCTTACCCTTGAAGAGCAACAAAGCTGGAGCTTTTGGACCAAGTTGGTGAACCTTCAACCCTTGCAAATCAGTCCCAAAGTGCTGGAATGGATGGTGGAGGTGTGGTGCTAAGGGTTGTAGTGCAAATGGTCCAAGAAAACTAGGGTTTGGAGGCTCAAGTGTAGAGATATAGAGAGAGAGAGAGAGTTGTAAGCCTCTGAAAATTCAGAACCATGGCAAAGGAGAGAGGAGCCTTCCTTTATAGAGCCAAGGGACTAAAGCTTCTCTTAGAAGCTTCAAACCAAGAGCAAAGATCCTCCATACACGTGTATGGAGGATCCAGTCTGTGCCCTCCAGCTGGCACAGCTGGCATCCATTCAATCTGCAGAATACACCGGAAGGTCGTCGGCTAGAAAAATTGGTTGGCCGGCTACTTTAACTGGTCGGTCGGCCATCTATTTGGTCAGTCGGCCATCTGTTCTGGTCGGTCGGCAGGAAAAATCTGCTCTGCAGGTCCAATTTCAAACGGGCATAACTTCTTCATATGAACTCCTTTTCAGGTCATTCTTGTGTCAAAATTGAAGCCCCGGAAGTAAGATTTCCAATGGCACCAGCCTTGCATCAAAATTCCAATTGTGCAAAAATTTATGCTTGTTTTGGTGAAGGCTGCTCAGTTTCGGTCCGACCGGGATGATGCCCAACTTCAACCAATCATATCTCCGCCCTCCGGACTCGGATTTAAGAGATTCTTGAATGAAAAATGAAGCCCAGGAAGTCTTCTTTCCAACGGTGGTGGCCTCATAGCTTAACTCCAAGTGTATAGACAGATAAACTTGATTTAGCGAGGACTGCCCGTCCCTCTCTTAGCGATTCTTGCCTATCTTCTTCTCCAACTTGGTTTCTTCTCTCTTCCCCTCCTTTCTTCAACTTCAAACCCCTGAGCAAGGTGTTTTGAAAGATTTTTCAAAGATTTCATCTCTCTTTCATTCATTTCCACTTTGTCCTTGCTCAGTTTACCGAAAAGCGCAACGTTTGACAAAATGCGAGCCTCGAAACATCGCAGAAATTTTATTTCAAAAATGTTTTGAAAGAGAGGGTTTTAAGGTCTAAAAACCATTCAAAATAGCTTTGGTCCAAAATGGGGTGTGAAGTTGAGATTTGTCTCTCTCCTTGCCGAAGAAACTGAACCTTTGTCCTGCACACCTTTTACCATCAAGTAAACCATCAGTAACGCCAAAGTCTTAAGGGCGGTCAAAAATGGAGTGTCTACAGAACTTAGTAGGCCATCTATTTGGCTCAAAAAGATCAACCCACCATGACAACAATTAAGTAGGTGGAACTCTTGACAAAGGAGTTGAGGATACTTAAATCGCCATCACCACCTCTTGTCAAGGGTCGATCAACAAAGCGAACTGAGCGCCCATCTCGGAGAAGGCTCATTTTTAAGCATAATGGAAAGTGAGGCCAAGACAATGCTCGAGAAATCACCATGCAAAGGAAGATAATGGAGATCAGCTATGTAGCCAACATCGTTTTGAGAACAGAGGATGATCGATAGACCAAATAAAAGAAAATGGAGTGTAATTCCCAACAATTATGCTTTCTTTAAGGACATCGGGTCCTTTTACCTAAACGACAATCTTTGAGCAAATGAAGATCTTTTACATGTGAGGAGAGAGTGCCAAGATTCCGAGAATAGAGAAGTCTAAGTCATGTGAAATTTTTTCAAAGACAAGTAAATCCTCAAGTTTTATATTGAGAAAAAATTTCATACTATAGATTCTTAGCAAGGAAAGATCTTTATTTCATCACTACCAAAAAGAAGTTACATTAGAGGTCGTTTGATTGACCATACAAGAATAGAAAATGGTTTGAACAAGACCAAGAAGAAGAGAAACAAGAAGGAAAATACAAGAAGGCCTTAGTCTAAAGCAATACTTGGTAGGTCAGTTGCCAACATGAGTTGTATCTGTAGCATTCTTTCGTATAGTCTCTTCAATCTCAATATATTTTTCTTAAGTTCAAGTAACCTGATCCATCTTGACTTCTTTGGCATTCTCTTATTCTTCTTCTTATTCTTTCTTATCTTCATTTGTACCTAGGAAAGGAAAACTGGTATGCAAAAAAGAATCTTTTACAACCTCTATTTCTCTAGAGCAACCACCCTACTATCTTTAAGTAGCTCAATGAGACTGACTATAAGTCCTAGATATCATAGTGGTATTTGCAATGATGAGATTACAAAAGATCACCTTTCTATAACTAATATAATGTGATTTCGCTTGAAAAATGGTTTAAAAGGGCTTGAACACCCTTTTCCAACCCATTTTTACCTCCTAAACCTTCAAACCCCATTTTTGGTCCTTCAAGGCTAGAAACAGTGAAATTTGGCAAAGAATGGCGCTGGCATCCACAAAATGGCACACGCCACTCTAATTCTTCACTAAAAATGTTGTTTTCAATGACAAATCAATTCTTCGCAAAACATGTAAGTACTTTTGAAGATAAATTTATTTCATCACAGAAATGTTATATTAGGCAACTGATACACTATTTGTTCACTAATGATTGTCACAAATAGTTTTTAGGCAAATTACACTAGTAGTCCTCATACTTTTCCATCATTGTCATTTTGGTGTTTATACTTTTAATTAGCTTAATTTTAACCTTGAATTTTAAATTGGGGGATTTGGTCATAGCCCTCTCACTATCTGATTTGTCTTTTAAAAGGACAAGAATTATATAAGTACTTTCAAAACTCTCTGATATTTTAAAACTTGTTTCTTTTACTATATTACCCTCATATCTATCAGCTCTTCTATTAAGCCATCTTCACTATATATTTCAGAGTAAAATTTTACTCTGTATGAAAGTAAAATTTTACACTCTGAAACTAAAGTAAAATTTTACTCTGTATAAAAGTAAAATTTTACTCTGAATGAGAGTAAAATTTTACACTCTGAAACTAAAAGTAAAATTTTACTCTGTATATAAAAGTAAAATTTTACTCTGAAAAATAAGTAAACTGTGAGACTCTGAAGCTAAAAGTAAAATTTTACTTTGTATAAAAGTAAAATTTTACTCTGATTCTGTCAAATGAAAAAAACAGAGCAATAGAACCAGAGTAAAATTTTACTCTGGTTCTATCAAATGAAATTTGATGTTTACTCTGAAAAATCGATGGAACTTTGAGCTTTGAGCTTTGAATCAGGCCTAAAATCCTTGAATCAATCGATGTTTACCCTGAAAAACATTGAATCAGGCCTATAATCCTTGAATCAGGCCTATAATCTGAAAATTTCAGAGAAATCTCAATTTTTCATACCCTGGTTCTTCAGATTTTACAGATTTTTCAGATTTTTGAAACTTTGAGCTTTCAAAAATCTTAAAATTTTTCATACACACAGATTTTTCAGATTTTACTTTAAATCTTTGAGCTTTTGAGTTCGAATCAAATGATCGCCGAGACTGATCTATGCAATCATTCAAATCTCCGATCTTAAAGACTCAAAACACACATATATATAGATATATATATATATATATAGATTAGAGATCGGAATATGTAGATATATATATATATATATATTCGAATTCAAATCTCAAAACACATATATATTCGAATTTAAATCTCAAAACACACAAACACACACACACACACACACATATATATATATATATATATATATGTATCAGTGCGATTTACAAGTTCTCCACAACTCCGGCCATGGAAGAAGCTAGGGTTAGAAGAGAGTGACGAGAGAGAAGATGAACAGTTGAAGGAGAGTTGAACGAGGAGAGTTGAGAAGATGCGGAGAGAGATCGTCGGAGCTTAGGAATGACGACCGGCGGCGACGGACGCATCGGAAGAAAAGTTCTCTACAGTTTCGGCCATGGAGGAAGCTAGGGTTAGAAGAGAGAGACGAGAGAGAAGATGAACAGTTGAAGGAGATCTGTGAGGGTATAATAGTCTGATAAAATATTTAAATAATAAATTTTGTCCTTTATGCAAGACTTTATAATTATGAGGGAGTTTAGAAAGTATAATTTTTTTCTTAGTCCTTCTAACAATGAAAAGAAGGTAAAGGGGGTTTATAGCCAAATTTCTCATTTAAATTTTGTCTCATTTTGGTACAATTATAATAGAGATTAGAAATTTGGATGGAAGTAATGCACATGAGTGACCCATCTTATTTTCTAAGGGACAAAATTGTAAAAGTCAGCCTAACTCATAAAGTTAACTCACTTGAAGGGATTTAACTCTCTTAAAAACAACTCTACAGTGTACAAATATATATATATAGATAGATAGTGGGAGATGAGGGGCCTAAGGAAGGAGAGGAAATTGATAAAGGGAGCTAGAAAATTGAAAGAGAGTGACGGAAGGTTGTGATGGGAAAGAAAAGTGAATTGACTAGGGGTGTTGAGAGGGAGAGAAAGTGATGGTGTACGAGAAAGAAATAAACCTTCTCGTATAATCCTGTTGATCAAGTTTGCGTTCCTCTGTACGTCGTCGCTTTATCACCTGAAAACACAAACGTGAGCTAGCCGGCGGGTGTGTGCCGGAAACCTCTCCGATGCCTAAGTCAGTAATCTTGACAACTAGACAAAAGCTCTGTGTATTCAGAAAACAAAGTTGTGTTACCTCTCCATAGGTGATATTTGTGAGCTTTTATAGGTTTAGTGTGGCACAATCCTAGTAGGACTCTTACTCCTCCATGTAGAGTCCTCTTAGGATTCATACTCCTGAAAGATCATGCTTATCCTTCAACACCCCCTTCACTGCTTAAACCAAGTGAGATGGTTTTACCCCGACCGGATTACCATGACCGGAGTAAGTGTGGCTTTACTGAGCCGCAGAGTAAGCCGAACTAACATTAGTTTGGTTCTTTCATTCATTGTTCTCCAGACCGAGCTACCGAATAATAAACTCGGACCGGTCTAGCCGTAATGTGTTATAACCGGACTAAATCTGAGACCGGGCTACCTCCAAGGTGTTCTTGGACCGGACTAACCTCAAGCCTTTCAAGACCTAAATAACTTTGAAGCCTCTTTCCGCTCAGTACTTCGCACTGTGGTCTACAACGATCCACTTACCTAGCTCGGCCCAATTTTCCATATAAATTACCCTCTCAGATGGGCAGTGGGATTATGGTGGGCAATAGAAAAATGGAGGGAATCAACAAGATTAATAAGGGATTGGATAGGAAAATGATGAAGAATATAAAGATGGGCGACGAAGAATAAGCTAGATGAAGAATTAGAATGGGCAATATGGAAAGGGCTAAAGGAAGTGCCGACTGTCAATGCATATTGGATAGGGGAAATTGAGCATCGTGATTAAGGGAATGAGAGAAAAATGGAAAGGTTTCTCTAGTTGGTGGGTCACACTTCTTGAAGGAGAGAGAGGAGAGGGTGATGTAGATCTATTGATTACAGTTGCCGCATGGCTGTTGTCCTCTCCGCTATGGTAGATGGTGGACAATGGCTATAAATCTTCTATTTTTCTTCTAATTTTAATTTTGATTTTAGATTTTTTATTATGGTGATATTATTTGGTGGTAGATTGTGCAGGTGTATAGTGGTGGCAGTGGTGTTTGATGGTGATGGGTGGTGGGTTTTGGAGATGTATAATGGTGGTAGTGGTGTGAGTTTTGAGAAGGTGGATGTTTGATGCAGGAAAGATAATGGGATGAACAGTTGACACAAAGAACGACTATGAATTTGGTAGTAAAAAAGATACTCTATATTGTATAATTTAATTCTCAATAATAAAACTAATTTTCCTTAGGGCTTACAACTGTTATTTATAGATGAACTAACCATAATTACAATAGGAAACAAGCTAGGGAAAGATAAAGCTTGCTAGTCAAGTCCAAATCAAAGACAATACGAAATTTACCAAAAATAGAAAAAATTTAGTTAAGCTCAAATCTAGAAACTAGAATAGAAGTCAAATATTCTGGAAAAACCTACCGTCAAATAGATTCTCCCAAACCAAGTAATTAGCAAAACAAATCTTTCAAAAACAGCAAAAATGGGTGTTTAGAGGCCTAAATAGTGGAATTTGGCTGAAATTCATCGTGCATTATAGCAAAGCACTGGGTATTGATCATGATGCTATTTTTCATGTCTCGACTGAATGTCAAGCTATTTTGAGCACGTGCCATTTCACGTCTGCTAGTATTTTTGCCCTTTGCCCTATTGTCCATGAGTTTCAGGAACTTTATGGCCAAACACTCTACATCATTCCATCCAAGTTGAGAAGAATTCGCCTTTGAATTCGCATCGTCATCCGAATAATCACCAAGACATGGAACAAAAAGCTTAACATTTTAATGCAGGGAAGTGTATTGAAAAGAAGAGCAAACAACAAGACCAAACCACGAATAAATCTGAACTAGAGATACTCTCTCTAAGAATAAATAATTTTGAGAAAATTCTCAATTTTTATTAATCAAATATCAACTTAAACTCCCATAGCCTTGAGGCTTACAACTTTATTTATAATTAATCTACTTCTTGGAGGAAAAAAAAACTAATAAAATAGGAAATAAAAATCAAAACTAATGGAATAGAAAAATTGCATCAAATCAAATTATGAAACTAAATAAATATATATTATTTTATACTAAATTAGAATATTCCTAATTAAATATTAATTTTAAAATATAAAATAATAATATTGTTTGGTTTGTTTTTGGGAGAGTTGTTTTTGAAAAAAAATTTGGGGAGAGAGTTTAGAAATTTTTTTGGTTTGTTTGGTTGTATATTTTGGGAGAGTTGTTTTTTTGGGAGTTTGGGATGATTTGATATTTTGGAAGAATTTGAGTAGATGTGTGTGAGAGAGAAAAAGTGATTGAGAATGAGAGAGGAGAGAGAAAAAGTGATTGATTGATGTGTAAGAGAGAAAAAGTGATTTTGGAAATTTTTTGAAAAAAACTCAAACCAAACAATTTTTTAGAAATTTTTTTCTAAAACACATCTCTCAATTGCAAACCAAACATACCCATAATATTTTAA
Organism: Camellia japonica; assembly: GCA_030407325.1. Lineage (NCBI taxonomy): Eukaryota > Viridiplantae > Streptophyta > Magnoliopsida > Ericales > Theaceae > Camellia > Camellia japonica. The sequence continues at coordinate 85,857,333 of JAPPVO010000017.1, forward strand.
AATCTCAATCTGCATCATTCTTCTCGGCTTGAAAAAACTCGTCCTCGAGTTTCCATGGCTTGAAAGAATTTGACTCGTTTGCATTTGTCTACATCAATCTTGTACTTAAGATTAATTTTTTCAAAAGCTTGATTAACGATGGCCACAAACTGGTAAAATAGAACAATCTTTAAGTAATCATCCGTTGATTTTCCAAAGTAAATTCACCAGCCTACTTCCTTCCTTGGTTTAAGAGATATGCCAAAATGATTGTTACCATGCGATGCTTGGCGTCCTTCCATGTGAAGAGAGTTCCAAACCTGACTTCCTAAATTGAATTGCATAAAGGGATCTAAATAATTTGAGAAGGTTTTGCTTTGATTAGCAAGGACCTGCAGAGTAAGTGCACCATAATGTCCATATGGTTCATTCATCATATCATTGTTTCTTTTCCCAAAAATTTCATGGGTCTCCTATGCTCAACTTCTCCATCAAATATGTTATCAAACACGTTTTTTATTTGAAACTTGAGTATTTGTTCGGCGTCATTAAATTCTTCACCAATTTCTTTTGTCGGACTGATTTCATCAGTCTCATTTTTCTGAACTTCAATGTCTTCCACCTCCAAATATGCATCATATTTTGGAGGTGAATCCCAATCAATATGTGATGGCAGTAATGAAGATTGTGTGTCTGAAAATATTTCATCGGATTCTTCTTCTACAACAACACAATCTAGAAATTCTTTAGGTTGTAAACAAACCTTGAACTCTGGTATGTTAAGTCTGAAGCTTGACTGCCATCGATTGGATGCATTGTTTTCCACTCGATGCATCTATTGTCGTTTGTATGTGCCAATCGGGTTCTTGTCTTCATCCTCGACATCATTCCTATGCTTCTCCTCCACCAAATCATGAGTTTGGCTAACGGGTGCGAGGGCGAGGATGATTTTTAACGTTCATGACTTTGAAATGCTCCAACAAGGTTTTAAGCATCCTTTCAAAGTGGTCTAAACGTTGAAACCTCTCCTCTATTCAGGTATCTCGTGTTGCATGATCTCACTCATACACCTTCTCAACAGCGGCATATCAACTACATGGTGTTCCTCTTGGCCCCATGATCAGGATTCGAGCCTAGGCTCTGATACCAACTGATGCAGGGAAGTGTATCAAAAAGAAGAGCAAACAATGAGATCAAACCACGAATAAATCCGAACTAGAGATACTCTCTCTAAGAATGACTAATTTTGAGAAAACTCTAAATTTTTATTAATCAAATATCAACTTAAACTCCCATAGCCTCGAGGCTTACAACTTTATTTATAATTAACCTACTTCTTGGAAAACAAGAAACTAATGAAATAGGAAATAAAAATCAAAACTAATGGAATAGGAAAATTGCATCAAATCAAATTGGGTTTGGTTATGGTGTGCAACTTACACCTTACACCTTACACCTTACACTTACACCTTACACTTACACCTTTTGTGAAAAATTAAACCTTACACTTACACCTTTTTTGAGGTTGCACACCATATGCAACCCACTTACACCTTACACTTACACCTTATACTTATACTTACACCTTACACTTACACTTTTTGTGTAAGTGGCACATGGTGTGCAATTGCACACTTAAGAAAAGTCCAATCAAATTAACAAACTAAATAAATCTATATTATTCTATAATAAATTAGAATATTCCTAATTAAATATTAATTTTAAAATATAAAATAAAAATAATATTTATCTCAATCTGCATCACATTTGAAAACATCAGTAGTGCGAATATGACTTGGAGTTTTAGGCGGTAGGCATTAGGATTAACCTTCTCTATAATCTCCACAGGACCAATTTTTCTTGCAGCTAATTTGTTGTAGTCGCCTACTAAAAATCTATCCTTGGTGAGGACAACATATACAAAATCTCCAACTTCAAACTCCACGAGTCAGTGCTTCTTGTCAGCTTTCTCTTTGTATTTCGCACAAGTCTCTTTAATTTCTGTTTGGTGGCCTGATGAAGCTGCTGTAATTGAGCTATGAAATCCTCTTCTTTAGGATGCACCCTTTTTTTCTTTTTTTCTTTTTTCTTTTTTTTTTTTGGATGGGTAAGTCAAAGAACTATATTCCAAAAAAATAGATTTTACAATGAAACTCAGTACACGCCTAAAAGGCAACACTCCTAACTGCTGCTCACAACATAATCTACTAAATAGATTTAAATAATCTACTAAATAGATACAGAAAAGACCAGACCAGAGTTAGGTTAACCCAATTCAACACATTGGACTGATAAATTTTCAACATCACGTTCGGTCCAATCAATCCGGAACTAGCAGCATCAACGGCCAAAACTCTGACTGTGCTGGAACAGAACCCAATCTCTAATGTATATAACCATCCCTTGGGAGTTCACAAACTCAAAACTTTAGATTTCACTTCTTACAGCAGATCAAGGATTTTCAAGAAATGCATCTCGAAAATTTTCCCATCAACAAGAACCAAACAAGAATCTAGAAAAGGAGGGGAAAGTTCCAAAGCAAACTGAAAACCGAAGTGAGACCTTAGTTCTCACAATGAAGCTCGCACACAAAAAAAATAGAGAACACCAGAAGACACTCCATCTACTATGTAAAAGTAAATCAAAAATTAAAAGATGAGATCACCCAAGAAATAGGAATTTGTAGCATAAAAGAGATAAGCAAACAGATACTAGGCCTCGTTTGGGAACAGGCTATTTTAGTAATTTTTTGACTTTTTACGAAAAGTTATACAAAAAAGTAGAGAGGTAATTTAACAATTTTTAGTAACTTTTTGACTTTTTGACTAAAATAGCCACTCCCCAAACGAGGCCTAAATAAACTACTAAATAAGCTAGCCAATATAAATATTAATATTATTTTAATGGCAACAAAAAATGAGCTCAGCAAAGAGGGAAGATATTTGAAAATCCTCCAAACACCCTACCTAGCTGGCAGCGGGTCTCCCAAGCAAACATAGCCTCAGCTTTACACAGTCCATACGACCGTAAAGACCAAACGCACCAAAGGCGCGTCGCCACCACTCCGTCCTCGAAGAAAATCCACTGAAAACCAGCCAAACAAGATCGGCGTTCCCATGAAAACCGGCTAAACTCCGGGAAGAAACCAACGCCGTTGAATCAGCTTCCCAAACCCGTAGCATCCGTAGTCCACCATAAAAACACCCAGCTTACAACCTCATCAAAAATCAGAGGACAGCAATCCGGCAGGTCATCCCTCCGGCGCTGAAAGCAGCCAAACCTCAACAAAGCTACCGGCATAACAACACCGGCAGAACGAGCTTAGCATAGAGAGAGCCACCTTTCAACGCCAAAGCCCCGGTGGCACACCCACAAAACCATCAACGCCATAAGGAGTTACCGAGCAATGACGGGGACCGTATCACAGCTGCAGAATGTACTCTTTCAGTAGTGTCGACGACGCCGGCGAACTCGAAACCAAACCAGGCAAGAACCGGCAAGCTTGAGCTACATCCGACGCTGACACCGGCCATGGCCGGAGGGCCAAAGCTCGACACCCACCAGAAGAAACTAACCGTAGTAGCCAACAATCCACCGCGTTGCTACGGCGGCTTTGGAGAACCGCGTTGATCTATCACCCATGGGTAACAACGGTGAGAAGTTTCTCTCTCTAGAAACTAGAGAGAGAAGCTCTCAACCTAATCCCCACTTTTGACTCAAAAACTATTTTTGATGCACCCTCTTCATGTCGAGGAGTGGTAGAAAGTCAAGAATGTTACCGTAGACAATCTGAAATGGAGACAATCCAGTGTTGCAGTTTACAGAGTGATTGAATGCAAATTCAACTTGACACAATTTTTGGTCCGATGACTTCAAATGATCCTCTACTAGACATCGAAGCATATTTCCCACGGAACAGTTGACCACTTTTGTCTGCCCATATGTTTGGGGATGATAAGCACTATTAAAATCCAGTTTCATGTTAGCCAACTTCCAAAGACAGCGCCAAAAGTGTCTGAAAAAGCACGTATCTCTATCAGAAACAATGGATTTAGGTAGACCATGCAATTTGTAAACCTTCCGAAAATATAGTTGCGCACCATTACTAAATTTGTAGTCTTTTTACATGGAATAAAGTGCACCATTTTTTAAAACATGTCGACCAACACATATATTGAATCATTACCTCACTGAATTTGGGATAACCCAATGACAAAATCCATGCTGATGTCGGACCATGGATGAGATGGAATGGCAGGGTTATGTAGAGATTCACTTTGGTGGTGGTCCCCGTTGAGACTTGGCACATGTGACAACCTCCCATGAATTTGTAGGTCTCTTTCCTTATTGTTGGCCGAAAGTAAGATGCTGCCACTAATTCATATGTCTTATCTGGACCCATGCGGCCTTCATTATGCCGCTTGCTGATAATTGTCAACCTTAAACTTGATTCTGGAACACAAAGTCAATTACCTTTGAAAAGAGCCAACACAGGTGCGCTTGTTAGTTTTTGTTTGATAACCCCAAAAGCCTAGCTAGCTTCGTGCGTCTACATGAACTTTCCTTCTTTTATACAATCTGTGATTGGAGCCATGGTACTATTGAAGTGAGGAATGAATCATTGGTAGAAATAAGCGAGCCCATTGAAACTATGGACATCGAACAAGGTCTTTGGTTGAGGCCACTTTCGAATTGCCTCAATCTTTAGAGTCATCCACTGAGATCCCATTCTTGGAAACTATATATAGGGGGATTTGGTGATAGCCCCCTCACTATTTAATTTGTCTTTCAAAAGGACAAGAATTATATAAGTACTTTCAAAACCCCTCATATTTTAAAACTTGTTTCTTTTACTATATTACCCTCATATCTATCAGCTCTCCTATTAAGCCATCTTCACTATGTATTTCAGAGTAAAATTTTACTCTGTATGAAAGTAAAATTTTACACTCTGAAACTAAAGTAAAATTTTACTCTGTATAAAAGTAAAATTTTACTCTGAATAAGAGTAAAATTTTGCACTCTGAAACTAAAAGTAAAATTTTACTCTGTATAAAAATAAAATTTTACTCTGAAAAACAAGTAAACTGTGAGACTCTGAAGCTAAAAGTAAAATTTTACTCTGTATAAAAGTAAAATTTTACTCTGGTTCTGTCAAATGAAAAAAACAGAGCAATAGAACCACAGTAAAATTTTATTCTGGTTCTATCAAATGAAATTAGATCATTCACAACCACTGTTCTTCTGTTTCTTCACAGTTACTTGCCTCTTTCGTATCACCTCTTTAGCTTCTCCGTTATCTATTGCATATACACAATCCATATTGCTCACTCACGACACAAAAATTTATCAAAATCAAAAACAAAAAGTTGAGAGAACATAGTAACAACTCATCAATAGATCAGTTTAAGAACTTAACAACACTATCCAAATGAAAAATCTCTCCCTTACACACACACACACACACAAACACACACATATATATATGAAAAATCTGAAGAACTGTGTTCAAATATGAAATTTTTGAACAGTCGTGCGATTCGTCTCTGTACTTTTTCACAATTCGAATTCTTTGTCGAAAACTTGATCTAACAGGTCTCTCTTCTACTAAAAAATCATTCAAATCTCCGATCTTAAAGACTCAAAACACACATATATATAGATATATATATATATATATATATAGATTACAGATCGGAATATGTAGATATATATATTCGAATTCAAATCTCAAAACACACATATATTCGAATTCAAATCTCAAAACACACAAACACACACACATATATAGATATATATATATATATATATATATCAGTGCGATTTGCAGGAACTGTGTTTGATCAACCCTATGTCGAAAGAGAAGCTTGCGGAGGCTCTGGAGGATGATGAAGTCATGGAGAGGCGAAGGTGTTGTCGGCGTTGGAGAAGGTGATGACGGCGGCTTCGGTGCCGCACAAGTTGCAGAGCTCGCCAGTCTTCTTGAAGAGGCCATCTGTGGAAAGGAAGAGAGTGGGGAAGAGAGTGGGTATAATAGTCATATAAAATATTTAAATAATAAATTTGTCCTTTATGCAAGACTTTATAATTATGAGGGGGTTTAGAAAGTATAATTTTTTTCTTAATCCTTTTAACAATGAAAGGAAGGCAAAAGGGGTTTATAGCCAAATTTCCCAACTATATAGCCAAGCAAGTGAACCTTATCTATCAGGAACACACACTTATTGATTGCTCTGAAAAGTTTCTCCCGCTGCAATTAGTACTTCTCGAATATGTTGCACATGTAAATCTGGAGTAGGACTATAAATTAACATATCATTGAAGCGAACAACTGCAAATTTATCGATAAATGGCCACAAGATTTGGTTCATTATTCAAATGAAGTTGCCAAGGACATTAGATCGTCCAAAAGGCATGACCAACCACTCGAAAAAGGCCTCCCATGTCTTGAAGGCTGTCTTGCACTCATCACCAGGCCTGATTCGAATTTGATGATACCCACTCTTCACATCCATCTTGGTAAATATCTTAGCTCCTTCCAGTTGGTCAAGCAAGTTATCCAATCGAGGAATAAAAAATGGTACTTTATAGTAATCTTGTTGATGGAACGGTTGTCAACACATATGCGCCATGTTTTGTCATTCTTAGGAGTAAGTAGGACCAGAACCTCACAGGGATTGATGATTTCTCTGATGAAGACCTCAGATAGAAATTCCTAAACCTGACACCTCAACTCCTTATGTTCCTTTGGATTCATCTGATAATGGGCCATGTTGGGCAAACTAGAGCTAGGCACCAAATTAATTTGATGTTGAGGCCTCGTTTGGGAACAGGCTAATTTAGTAACTTTTTGGCTATTTGGCTAAAATATGAGCTAAAAAAAACTAGTATGTTTGGGATGACTTTTTGGTTTTTTACGAAAAGATGTGCAAAAAGTAGAGAGAAAAGAGAATCTTTGACTTTTTTGTATGGGTTGTTGGCTTTTTGGCTAATTTAGTAACTTTTTGACTTTTTGGCTAAAAATGAGGGTTCCCAAACGAGGCCTGAATATCCCACAAATAAGGTAATACTTTGGGCAATTCTATGGGGAACACATCAACAAATTCCTACAATAAGGGCTGGGCAAGTTCTAGTACCTCCCCATTAGGCAGTTATGTCATACCTTCTTTTGCCGCTAACACAAAGAACATCTTCGTCTCTACAATTTCTGCCTCGAACTGTGCCCTTGTCAAAAGGCTGCTACCCTCCACTGACTTTGGTTTAGGTGATTACTCTTTGGTAGGGATCAATACGATCTTGATGGTATTAAATACTAAGTTGTAACTTGTAAGTATTGTTACGACCATCTTGCTTGAAATGCCAACCATACTACCATGGTCTTCTCAACAGAAGACGACAAACATCCATTGTTACTACGTCACACCACACTTGATCTTTGTATTTCGAACCAATGGAAACAAAAATTAAACATCGTTTCGTCACTTTTACCTCGTTTCCCTTCTTCAACCACCCTAATTTACAGGGGTTCAGGTGCTGCTTTGTCTTCAACCCTAACTTTTGCTAGCTTTCTCGGACACCACGTTCTCACAACTTCCCGAATTAATCACAAGCCGACACACGTTGCCGCCAATAGTACAAGTGGATTGGAAAATATTGTTGCACAACCAAGAATCACCTTCAGTTTCTCGAGGGGCTAGGCAAACCCGTCCAACAACCAACCCAAAACCTCCTCTGCCTCCACATTAGACCCATCATAATCTGGTGTGTGCTCTGAATCTTCATTCTAATCCTCAAGTGATTCTTTTGTCTCTAAAAATAGAGCCTTTCCAGAACAATTGCCTTTTCTGGCAATTAGCAAAGCGGTGGCCAATTTCTGCTATTCCCGTTGCTTTGTTGATAGGTCGAACAACCAGTCTAGCAGCTGGTTGGGTATTAACAGCCCATAATTGCGGTGTTAGATAGCTCAATGCACTTCCTATGGACTTCTGGCTAGATTGTTTCTTCGATTGCAGTGCTCGCGGGTAGGCATCTGAAATAGAGAACAAATCGAACATGTTTAGAATGTCCTAAAATTGTGATCACAATCCTCCAATGTAACGAGAGACCAACTGCTCGTTGGTCTCTGTCAATTTATTTCAAGCTATGAGTTGATAGAACTCTGTCGTATAGTTAGTCATTGACGGCAAATTTTGCAATCTCTGTTACATTAGTCGTGTATAATTGAGGGGTAGACAGGCTGTCTGCATATGGTTCGTCAGCTTTTCCCACAAACTAACCTTCTCTTTCCCTTGCCTTTGTTTAGTCAACTTGACTTGTTGCCACCATGCAGTCGCCCTACCACAAAACCTGGTAGCCACCAATTGGACCCGCTTAGAATTGAGAACCTCTTTGAACTTCAAGATTCTTTACAGTAGCAATCCAATCTAGGAATTCTTCCGGTGCTAGACCCCCGTGAATTCATGGAGGTCGACCTTAAGACCGGATTCCCAGTGACGAGACTCATGGTTTGGAACCATGTTTTCCTGACTAGGTAATCAACAAAAGGGTTGTCAGCATTTTCGTCTTCCGAATCCACCTCCTCCTCCATAGAATAATGGTTAGGTTAGCGATTGTGGGGTCGGGGCCTAATTAATGTCCATTGCATCAAATCGCTCTAGAAAGGTGTTGATACGATTCTCTATGTGTTGAAGCCTCTCCTCCATTCGGGCCTCTTGTGCCGTGTCTTCTCGCTTATGCACCTCATCAACAGTGGCATATTAGGCTCCTCGATCTTTAGCAGCAACTGCTTTATGAACCATTGTTAGGGTTAGGATAGCTCTCTAGTGTGAATCGAATCATGCTGTAATACCAACTGATGTAGGGGAGATAATGGGATAAACACTAAACACAAAGAACAACCACGAATGTGATAGAAAAGTAGGTACTCTCTTTTGTGTAATTTAATTCTCAATTGATTTTTCTAAGGCTTATAGCTCTTGTTTATAGAGGAACTAAACGTAATTACAATAGGAAACAAGCTAGGGAAAGAAAAAGCTTGCTAGTCAAGCCTAAAACAAAGACAATACGAAATTTATCAAATCATAGAAAGATTTGAGTTAAACTCAAATCTGGAAACTAGAATAAAAATTAAATATTGTGAAAAAAAAAAAATTTTCTAGCCTCTAACGGATTCTCCATGACCAAATAATTAGCAAACCAAATCTTTCCAAAAGCTACAAAAAAGCGTGTTTAGAGGCCTAAACAGTGTAATTTGGCCGAAATCCATTGTACACCATGGCAAAATGATGGGTATTGATCGTGACACCATTTTTCATGTCTCAACTAAATCTCAAACTATTTTGAACACATGCCATTTCGCGCAAACTAGCTCGTACTTTTGCCCTTTGTCTTATTTGTCCATGAGTTCCAGGAACTCTATGGCCAAACACTCTGCATCAATGTTGGACTAAGATTGGCATTAGAGAGAGAAGGAGATGGAAGGAAGAGAGAAGTGTGATGAAATGTGTGTTTTACTCCTAAAAATAGTCACATGCCATGAAAAATATTATTTTTTGTCAAAAACATTAACTGCATTGTTGGTTGGACTAAAATGAAATAAAATCTCAAATTTAAGGTCAAAATCAAGTTAATTAAAAATATAGTGACCCAAATAACACAAAAGGTAAAGTGTGAGGACTACTATATGAATTTGTCTTTTTTTGGTGGTAATGCCTTATTTACCTTTCCCACCTACCCACTTTTGTAATCATAGCCCCATCATTCTCCATATCCTTTTCTACCGCCTCATATTCTTTTCATCATTACGTCACCAGGCCCGATCCTTCCCACTTGATGCCACCAACACCAAACTCCTCCCTCTCCTTTTCCTTCATGAACTTTCTAACACTATTTTCCATATCTTCACTCTATTCCCCAGCCTTACCACCCTCAACCTACAAAAACCTTTAGATTTTCCACCACAGATATTCTGAAGTCCTAGATTCACCACCCTCGTTGCTATTATCTTGGAAATCCTAGATTCATTACCACTCCACTATCATCATCTATGGTGGTGTGTGTATGTGTGTGTGTGTGTGTGTGTGTGTGTGAGAGAGAGAGAGAGAGAGAGGAGGGAAGGGGATGTTAGGAATTGAAGTACCTTTGAGATTATGGGAATGTAGAGAGATAAAATGAGAACTTATTTTTTTTTAAGTTGGTGTAGTGAGAAAAAATTAGGCTTGTAATAGTAGCATAAAAATGTCCCATCTCCATACTACTATCCTTTATAGTTTATTTTGTGGTCCTATTCTAGGCCCATAATGATGGTTTGAACTATTCATCTCGTATACCTTGAAGTGAAGATTGTTTGTGCAAAAATTAATTTCATCGGATATCAATAAATAGATAACCAAATCGCATTTTGTTTTATAAAATTGACAGTTTAAGTTTAATCTCATAGTTGTCATTCATTTAGAAAAAAATATAATTTGTTCATGCCTGGTGATGTCCTATAAAATTGATTTTTTGTACAACTCATCTTTACTACTATACCTACAAAGTAATGGTTCAAATTATTGTTGTGGATTCAAAATGAGACCCACGAAATAGAATATAAAAGAATATATAAAATAGTGATATGAAAGGGAGCCACTCCCTAGAAGGATCCCATGTATCTCAAGTTAAATTTAACGTTATATGAAGTGACATTACAATTTAATAAAAAGCTTAGGGTTTTGACTTTCATAATTAATAAAACACAAAAAAGTTAGGGTCTCAAAATTAAGAACTCATAATTTAACCAGGATGATAATGTATAGTGGAGATTAAATTGATAAAGTGTGAGATCTATAGGTAAAATGAATTTGAACCATTAATTCTTATTTATCGAAATCAAATTTCATTAAGTAAACAAGAGTTTACAATTGTACCTTCGCACTTTTATAGCTTTGAAAGGGGTTACAGCAACAGACTATCTTAGAACTAGTCTTATGAATTTGAAATGTAGTAGTGGAAAATAAAGGACTGGAAAGTAAAGGATTGGAACGAAAAATGTAAAGTAAATAAAATGATTTTTTGATCTGGTTATGGGGGCCCTCACTATCAGCCTTCTCTTATATTTATAAGCTCTGATGACAACCTTCGAAGTGGCTCCGTCGAAGTAGGTGATAGCTGTCGAAGTGATCTCCCTGATCACTGGGCATGGCTTTGAACAGTTTGCTTCCACTATATCACTCTTGTGGTTGGGCTTCCCTCCTGAATTTGAATTTAAATTCTAAGCAACCATTTGGCCATGTCACCTTGTGTATGTTGACTGTTCCCATGCTTTGTAGATCCATTGCCATTGATACAAGTTGTCACGTGTCTATTGATGATTGGAGACCTTCGCTGATTCCCCGAATTACCCATTATGGACTACATGTTAGGCTATGATTGGTTTGCACAAAATATACCGCCAATAGAAAAATAATTAAATATTTCTCAAATTTTTCTTTTTTTTCTTTTTTCCAAATCTCTACTAAAATCCATGATTTAAACAGTCTTAATAGTCCTATTCCATCGTTTTTCAATATCGGAAAATACTTAAAACTCTTAAAATATTATCCTCAAATTTATTCCTAATGATATGGACTGTTTATTCATGTCAATTATTGATTTATTTAGAAATTAATCATTTAAGACCTAACCTCTTGCTACATTAGTGTAAGTAAATTTAAAAGTAATATTATAAAAGTCTCTCTCTTTTTTTTTTATTATCAACAAAAGGAACTTTATTGATGAACTTAATTTACAACATACAAATAAGCATCAATAAAAGGAAAGGGGGAGGGTGCAAAAAACCTTATAGCGAAATCGAACAATCCCAACTTGGTTGGTGTAGACGTCCCCGAACGCCCCGGGAGGGTTACTCCCGTTTTGTTCGTATTGGGTTTACTACAGTTCGAAGGACTCAAATGTCACGGTCCTTAATCTTGAACCAAAGAGTCCAAATCCGGCAAATCGTTTTGGAAAACAGATTTTTGAAAGAAGTGCCAAACATGGACTGCTTCGCCAGATACAGAGTCGCCACCTAAATGTTTTTTTAATGGGAAATTTAGGAAACCCTGACTCGGTGCCAAAGGCCACGTGTCCGTCATCACCAAAGTTGCCTCGGCTCGGGAACTTGGGTACGATTGGGGAAGGTCACTTCGTGAGCACCCCCGCTCGCGCCGGTCAAAGACCGGCCTCTACTAATCATGATATCTGTTTTTGAAAACATTGTATGCTCTTATTCCGGTTATTAGCCTAGGTTACTATGTGATGCTCGCAGCAACAAGTATAGACTGGGCCGCCTGAATTGGAACAAAACATTTCATGTTTGTTTGTTTGAAAATGGTTTGATGGTGCTACCCGCAGGTAGGCTAAGACGCGGATTTGCCACCCTCAGGTGGGCTTAGAAAAACATGGTTTTGCCACTATCTAGTGGGCTTAAAACAAACATTTGACGAATTTCCCAATTCAAGTAACTCAACCTCCACCCACAGGCATTCAAGGCAGTTATATCACATAAGCACATAGCCTCATGGTAAGCATGCTATCATGGCAACACTCACACGCATGCAAGGATGCTAAAGCATAAAACTTACCGAGTACTCCAAGCCAAAAACAGAAATTATTAGAAATCATGCATGATCCTTAATTATACAGAAATGCCTAATGCAATACATGCAATAATGCAACTATAGCAGGCTCGGCTATTCTAAACATGGCATATGAAATGCAACAGCTATCATGTATTCAATTGGAATTGAAATACAAATGCAGTTTGTATGATGCGCCGAGCCCGGTGCGTGCAAAACAGATGAATGATGCGAACATGCTGTCATACTGTATGCTAATTGAAATATGCCCTATATCTAACCATCATAAGCGGGTAAATAAAAGGGAGAAAGAAATGGGGGTTGGAAGACATACATCACACTCACCCACACTTATTACAATTACGCCCTCGCGCAGAGGGTCCGAATAAATAATACAGTCCAAAAATGAAAGAACAATACAGTCCGAAATATACAGTCCGAATAATACAGATTTCTAATTAATTAACAAATTAAACTAAGAAAGCTTGTAAACTGGCATGCAAGCCAGGGGCTGCCTCGATTCTGATAAATGATGTATGCTGGACTGCGTTGCGCGGAAATCCACTGGGATGCCCAATGTAGCCTCTGTTCGCAATGTTTCTCGAAAGGCGTGCTGGACTCCGAAAAGTTACTGATTCCTTATCTTGCTGCAACAGAGAGCAGGAAAAGGGCATAGCAATGTATTTCACAAATATATGCACGCCTCGATCCTCGTGCCACCAATCACGCATAACGATGCATGATGGCCGAGGGATCGGATTGCACAACTCAATATAGGATGCAATGCAGATGAATGCTACAACAAAACCTAACTCCATCATGGATAATCCGGAGTGTCGGTGACTTGGGAATTGAGACCCGTTCCGTGAAACGTGCCTCGCTTCCCGTGCCCGGGCTAACTCCTATCCCGAACACGATGCGGTATGCATGAAATGCAGCTAGTATACAATCCTAACATGCACAATGCAATGAAAATGAGATGCCTCGAAATGCGTGCCGAAGGGCACGCAAACCGAGGCGATGACATAAAGGCATGAAATGACATGAAAAATGCAAATTGGACTTACACTAACATGAGTGGACCTCAGTCACACTCACATAAGAGGCCGTCGGATAAAAATGAAGTGCCTCGAAATGCGCGCACACGGGCGCGCAAACCGAGGCAATGCATTAAAGTATGGAATGACATACGAAATGCGAAATGGGCTTATACTATCATGAGTGAGCCTCAACCACACTCATATGAGAGGCCGGTGGATGAAAATGAAGTGCCTCGACATGCGTGCACACGGGCGCACGAACCGAGGCAATGTCATAAAAGCATGAAATGGCATGAAAATGCAAATTAGGCTTACACTAACATGAGAGGGCCTCAGCCGCATTCACATAAGATGCCGTAAGATGAAAATGAAGTGCCTCGAAATGCGTGCACACGGGCACGCAAACCGAGGCATGGCCCTAAGGCACAGAAATGACATGCGAATGAGATGTGACATATGGCATATGGAAAATGCCAATTTCAGCAACCAAAATGACGCAAAAGCAGTCCCCGAATTATAGCAAAATTACACCCGATGCCCGAAACGCAATGTTATGCACCCAAAATGGCCTGCAGCCCTACTAAACATGCATAATTGACACATGACATGTAAAACAGTAGCAAGGCAGCCCCTAAAATAACATTTTTTCAGTACAAAGCAAGGCTAAACAACAACCGCAAGTATGGCAAAATTAGCATGCAAAAATGGGGAAAAAGAGGGGAATTACAAAGCAAGTAGTATATACAATGCTCAAACTGAAAAATACAGTTCTACAACATTAAAGAGGGACCAAAAATATGCACATTTATAAGAGATAACATCCCCCAATTCAGTAGGTAGATAGGCTAAACATAGCATGCAAAATAATGAGCCAACAAAGGCTATAACATGAGGTACCAAAAGCATACACCAAACAACTTTGGACCCTTAACAAAATATGACAAGAAGGCCAAAATAAGACTCTTTCCTAGCCTGATGAAGGCTCAAAACAGAAGCTAAGCAAGCCTAACAAAGCATGCAATTTTACGGAATCAAAGATGGTATTACATGAAGTACCAAAAGCATGCACCAAACAACTTGGACCCTTAACAAAACATGAAGAATGGGTCATTTTAAGACACTTTCTAAGCCTGATGAAGGCTGAAAAAAAAAATCCAAATAAGCTTAAAAAGGCATGCAAAGTGGGGTCAAAGAGAGATATAAAGGCAAGTGTAACATGGAGACCCCAAAACAAGTTGATCCCTTCTACAATAATGTAGAGGGACACAAAATAATCTCAATCTCAGTTAATGGCATGCTCAAAATCAGACTTCAAATAGGCTAAAGAACCATGCAATTTTACGGTAAATTGAAAGAATTACAAAGCAAGTGCATGATAGAACCACCAAACATGGTTGAGCCCTTCTTCAATGTTGAAGAGGCTCAAAATAAGCCCACTCACAGTTATATCAGGCTCGAAAATGGATCACTCATAATCCAAACAAAGCATGCAAAATATTGGCATAAAGAGTGATATTGAAGGAAGAGCATGATAGAAGTACCAAATAAGATTGAGCCCTTCTACAATGTTGTAGAGGGGCTCAAAATAAGCACAAAACCAGTAGGGGTCAGAGCCCAAATCAGTGAGCAAGTAGGGTAAATATTTGAAGCAAAATTGTGCAAGAAAAAGGGAATTAGAGGCTTACCCTTAAAGATCAAGTTTTTGTTGCTTCTTGGCTTGAATTTGTTGCTTCTTAGCCTCTGGAAAACACTCCTTTGCTGCTGAAATGGAGGTGGTGATGGTGAGGCTTAGGGTTGATGAAGGATGAGCTAGGAACTTGAAGCTTTTTTGAGTTTTTGAGGATGAAAATGGAGGCAATGGCTAAGGGTTCTTGAGATCAAATGTTGTAACCCTCATGAAGAAGGAGGCCAGCCCCTTAAAATGGATCAAAAAGGGTGTAAAAGGGGAGGGAAATGCACCCAAGCTTTCCCTCCCAAAATATCCCCCGGAGGACAGGGATATTTTGAAAAACAGCTGGACAGCTGTAAAGGGTCAAAAGGAGAAGCAGGCCGGCCAGGTACCTTTCTTGAAGGTGGCCGGCCGGCCACCCCAACTGGTCGGCCAGCCACTCCCCCTGGCCGGCCGGCCATGGCCAAAAATGAAGTCAAAAATTGCTAGCCGACCACTACACCTTGGTGTCCTCCCAGGTGTGTAGAACAAGGTTCCAAGGTTGGAAATTGGCAACTCTGAAACAGGAGTCACAACATTGGACTTGAAGGAGAGGCTCAAAAATGAAAAGCACAATTACTGGCCGACCACCACTTTTTGGTGTCCTCCCAGGTTCCCTCATCACAGATATGTGGTTGTGGTTGGAAGAAAATAACCCTAGGGTGTTCAACATTAGCCCGGAAGCGAGAAAAACGGGCGCCGGAGGAGCGAAACTGGTTTTCTGAGATACTTGCTGGCCTCCCACCCTCCAGTGATTTTCCTGGTGCTAAAACAGAGGGACCTGCCAAAATTGAACAAAAACTAATGCAAAATGAATGCTCGGGGCCCAAACCGCGAGGTTCGGGGCCCGAAAATCGGCTGTAAACACCGAAAGTGGCATTCAGCCACGAAGTGGGCATCTGGGACCCCAGTGTCCCTCGGTATGATAAAACAGAGGCACTTGCCAAAAATGAACAAAAACCGACGCGAAATGAATGCTCGGGGCCAAACCGCGAGGTTCGGGGCCCGAAAACCGGCTATAAGCACCGAAAGTGGCATTCAGCCACGAAGTGGGTATCTAGGACCCCAGTGTCCCTCGGTATGATAAAACAGAGGCACTTGCCAAAAACCGGAGGAATCGGAGACGGTTGGGCGGTCCCGAACCGAGGCACACGGCCTGACGGCTCCGAAAACCGGGAACCGGGCTCCGAAATGGGCAAAATGGCCTACGGCCACGAAAAGTAGCCCACGGCCACCAAGAAATAGTCTACAGGACTACTCCCTTCCCTCAGGAAAGAAAACAGAGAAAACCGAGTCTGGTTCGCAAATCGAGACAAGGTGTAGAAGAGGGTTCGGAAGTCCGGAGGCAGGGCGCACGGCCGCGACTCTGAGACTTCTGAACGAGCACAATATGCAACATCACCGAGCGCTCAATCGGTGACGTCTGAGTCTTAAGGTCGGTCAAAAATGGGGTGTCTACAGTTGCCCCTCTTTGACAGAACTCGGAAGTCACGAAGTGACGGGAGTGAATGTCAAAGCCTAGAGACGACCCATTTTTGATAAGGCCGAAGACTTAGACAATCATACAAGATGAAAAGAGATGTGCCCGCAAGCGTGCCCACAGGCAAAGGGGGCAAAATGCAAAGTGACATGCACAGAGCCAGGTGATCATGCAAGTGCAGCAAGCTGTAATGAAGCAAGTATTGACAAATAGATGCAACAGTTTTAAGCAAGAATGCAAAGCAACAACTACATTTCATGCAGTTAGGAATGCGGAGAATCATTCGATTCTCGTCGCGTCTCACACGGAGAAGATACGATACCTGCGCGATTCGTCTGGTCGCACCAGCCTCAAATGAACCGTACATACAATATCGTGCCTGCAAAAAAGAGAAATTCAACAAGAACAATATGCTAACAACATATATTCAATGTGATTCCTGTGATTCTGAAAGTTTGACACACACAGTGTCGGCGGGTGAACGCATCGCAATGCGAGGAAAGATAATGCGTGACAACGCATGCTCAAGCATAGAAGTATTGTACACCAAGAAATCACACATGACAATGCAAAACATTCATGAGAAGGCGAATTATACGGAAAACAATGCAAAACGAGCACAAATCAGGGTGCCCGTTTGTTGCGAAATAATAAACAAGAAAGCACGCATTTCGGCGAAGGCAATTCAATCACGGCCTCGGTTTCACCTCCTGGAGAGGTCACAACATGTTTAAAAAGGATACACCTTGATTTTGATGAGTGATGATGAGACACATATCAGAAATTGCAATTGAAGTTTCGGTGGAGCAATTCGGCGCCAGAAAGTGCACTTTTCTTGAACTTTTTCAGGTCCCGGGAACTCCGATTTTCCTCAAAATTTGCAGAGAGGTAGGGGAGGGGGTGGGGACCATGGTCGGCCAGGTCATTGCCCTAGGAGAGGCCATCGGCCAGGGGGGAAAAGCAAATGGCCGGCCAGCCAGAAAAGGTGGCCGGCCGGCCACCTGCCAAAAGCAGGGGCATTTTGGTCATTTTGAAGATTTCTATATATACACACCTCCAATGCCTCCGAAATCACACCCCCAAGTGTGAAATTCTCTCCTCTTGCTTCCCAAGCCATTCTCTCTTTCAGATCTGCATTTTATACGCGCCCCTCGGCCTTCCACGCAAGTTGTTTTCGCGAAATCCTTCAGATTTAAGCACTTTGAGCCGACTAAAATTTGATTTCGGAGCTTCTCTTCTCATTTTCACCACCTGAGGTAAGTTTGTCTCAATATTTGGAATATTTTCTCGGGAGTTGACTTTTGTTGACTTTTTCAATTTTGGCTCATTTTTGCTCATTTTTGCTCCTTTTTGCAGATTTCTCGAAATGGCAGGCAATTTCCCTTACGGCGGAGGCCCTCCAGGTGCCGGTGATGATTTCGACATTATGGCATTGCCCCCGAGGGTCCGGCCTTTCATTCCTGATCGATACGCTCCACCGGCACATAGGCTTCCGCGAGCAGTTTTCCGTCATTTCACCGATTTCAACGATCGGGTACCCGGGGATCTTCTTCTGCGAGAGCCGGAGCAGCACCTCTCTCATGATGCGCGAGAGGTATTTTACTTTATTTTCCGCATTCTTGTGCATTTTGTAGCTTTGCCATGCTTAAACACACAGTTGTAGCTTATGACATAGTACTTTGTTTGCACTCTGAACACGTAGTTAAAACACTTGAATTGTTGAACGCACGGCTCATTGACTGATTGATTGTGAACACGCGACACACGCGGCTCATACACTGACTTGTCGAACACACAGCCCAAATCTGAAGGTGAACACACAGCACACACTGATTAGGATTGGACACACAGCCCAAATACCAAATTTACTGAACACGCAGTCCAAATTGATGATGAACACACAGCCCACACTGATTAGGATTGGACACACAGCCCAGAACATAGATTTACTGAACACGCGGCCCAGGTAGAAATAAAGTGAACACGCAACTCACTGATCAATGAGTTGAACACGCAGCCCAAAACACATATTTACTGAACACGCAGCCCAGATAGAAATAAAGTGAACACGCAGCCCACTGGTTAGGATTTTGAACACGCAACCCAAAACACTGATTTAGTGAACACGCAGCCCAGATTTAGTGAACACGCAGCCCACTGTTTTTTTCTGAAATTTGAACACGCAGCCCAAATACCAAAATTACTGAACACGCAGCCCAGATTTAGTGAACACGCAGCCCACTGATTTTTTCTGAAATTTGAACACGCAGCCCAAATACCAAAATTACTGAACACGCAGCCCAGATTTAGTGAACACGCAGCCCACAGATTTTTTCTGAAATTTGAACACGCAGCCCAAATACCAAAATTACTGAACACGCAGCCCAGGTTTAGTGAACACGCAGCCCACAGATTTTTTCTGAAATTTGAACACGCAGCCCAAATACCAAAATTACTGAACACGCAGCCCAGGTTTAGTGAACACGCAGCCCACAGATTTTTTTCTGAAATTTGAACACGCAGCCCAAATACCAAAATTACTGAACACGCAGCCCAGTTTAGTGAACACGCAGCCCACAGATTTTTTCTGAAATTTGAACACGCAGCCCAAATACCAAAATTAGTGAACACGCAGCCCACAGATTTTTTCTGAAATTTGAACACGCAGCCCAAATACCAAAATTACTGAACACGCAGCCCACAGATTTTTTTTCTGAAATTTGAACACGCAGCCCAAATACCAAAATTACTGAACACGCAGCCCAGGTTTAGTGAACACGCAGCCCACAGATTTTTTTCTAAAATTTGAACACGCAGCCCAAATACCAAAATTACTGAACACGCAGCCCAGGTTTAGTGAACACGCAGCCCACAGATTTACTGAACACGCAGCCCAGATAGAAATAAAGTGAACACGCAGCCCACTGGTTAGGATTTTGAACACACAGCCCAAAACACTGATTTACTGAACACGCAGCCCAGATTTCACTTCATTTGCACACAGCTCATTTTCACTTCATTTGCACACAGCTCATTTTCTGATACACGCATTCACTCTAAATGCAGGCTGGCTCTCGCACAGTACGAGGATATGGCTCCACTGCCGCGAGGGAGTGGTATGCTGAGCTTCCGGAAGCTGTCCGAGACTTGGTTGACTTTGCAGGATTCGGACCATTCTGCAGGGGGTTATCTCATTGTCTTATCAGTAGGACATTGTTTGCTGCTCTGGCGGAGAGATGGTGGGACACCACCAATTCTTTCCATTTCTCTGCCACCGGGGATATGACTATGACCCCACTGGACTTCGCTGTACTCACCGGCCTAGACGTAGGCGGTGGACCCATTCCCTACGACGAGGATATGAGTGAGTGGGAGGCTGCTTGGATTTATCTATTGGGGGCTCGCCCACCTGTAGACAGAGCTTCCGGGAGGGTCCGGTATACTTGGTTCTCTTCCCATTTCCGGCGGCCACAGATGGAGCCTGAGTCTCCCGAGGAGGTCGAGCGGTATACCCGTGGTTTCTTCATGTTCCTCTTTGGCACCACTCTGTTTGCTGATAGAGGGAACATGGTCGGGCTGTATCTCTTGAGTGCCCTAGTAGACCTATCACAGGTCAATCAGTATGATTGGGGCGGCGCTGCCCTGGCTACCCTTTATTGTTATATGAGTGCAGTCTCTCGTGGGCGGGGGGATTTACTCGGCGGCTACTGGAGAGCCTGGGAGGTACATTCCGTCCTCTTGATTTACATTTTGCTCCTCATTACTTGTTCATTGCACACACGGCGCACTTTGCATTCTGTATTCTGCCTTTAGCACTTTGTATTCACATTCCGCACTGCTTTTCTCAGCTATGGGTATATGCATATTTCCCCACATTAGCCCCGGGGATGGAGGTGGCAGGACCTCCTATGACTCCGTTTTCATTGATGTTCGAGGGCGAGCACCTATCAAGGCCTCGAGAGACTCTCTTTTCTCTACGACAGTATTTTGATACTGTGAGGGCGTCAGAGGTATTTCAGAACTCTCAGTTCCTTTCATTTTCATCTTTGATCTGCTTTGTATTCCTTGATTTCTGATTGATTTGTACACTGGTTATCCGCAGATCACCTGGCAACCCTGGGCAGTCTTTGGCGACGATCTCGAGAATCAGCACCCCGGAGGATCGACTAGTTCCCAGTATAGGTTCCTGCTCAAGGGACCAGTCGGCAGGGCTTGGTTCTTGGGGGAACGCTTTCAGCGTCAGGTGTGGGGGTATAATTCTCAGGACCCTCCTGCTGTGCCTCCACCCACTATGCGGACTGCCAACAGGCTATCTACTGAGGAGGTCACCAGGGACATGCAGGGCACCGATGCTTTATTACATCTCATTGAGGGGAACTACGCCACCTATCGCCGCATATATCTGATGCCCCCCTTGACGGGAGTACGGGCTCCACCACTGAGGCCCACTGGCGCACCATCTTCGAGTCGTGCCCGTGCTGCAGACATCCCCTCTTCTAGCAGGGCTGGTGCATCTAGAGGTGGAGGCAGTTCAATTCCTCCGATCCCTCCGACTCTCGATCATCCTGGATGGCCAGATATGCCGACTGAGTTGACGAGTTGGCAGTATGGGACTACTTCTCCGATTCCGATCCCTATGGAGCCTCCGATGCCTGGTCACAGATATGTCAGTGATCCTGACTCACCACCGGTATGTTCTACCATTTTTCATTTATCACACAACATTTTGGCAGTTGCTTATTTATTGATGAGTTGAGCTTGTGTCTACAGCCACCTCGGGAGTACATAGACCAGATGCTCGGGTGGTGGCCTCACTTGAGGGGATGGTCCTGCGTAGAGAGGCACAGATGTCATCATGGGCTTCCAGGTACCCTTCATCTCTCTTGCATTTATCATATTTCTGTTGAACATGCTGGTTTTGAGCATTCTGCTGCACTGATAGGCTGTGTAGAACACATCTGGCACAACCCTACTCACATACTATACTTGTACCTGCTTTTCATTTTGAACTGATGTATTGCACTTTCATTTTCAGATGCCTCCCGTATATGCTCCGTCGCGGGCCAGGCCACCGGGCCTTCTCAGAGAGGTCGAGGTGCTGGGCCTAGTCGAGGTACAGGGACTCGAGGAGCTGGGCCATCCAGGCCTTACCGAGGAGCTCGAGGAGCAGGGTCGTCACGCAGACGCAGGGCACCCATTATCGAGGATGAGGAGGAGGAGGTCGCAGACGTGTCAGAGACATCTCCTGGGAGGGAGGCTCCGGTCTTGGTTCCGGGAGCGGAGGCGAGGCCGAGGGTGATCCGGAGGATGACAGCTCTGATCCAGGATGGTGATGATGGTGCAGAGGTTGTCCCAGAAGAAGATGAGAGGCCTCCTCCTTCCCGTTCCCAGGATACTGATGTTATTTCCTGCTTTATTTTACTTTTTAGCTAGTAGTTTGTAGCATTTTGCACATTGTTAGCAGTTTCTTTTCTGTAAAACTTGTACCTTTATTTGTTGTAAAACATGATGGAATGAAACAGCTTTGAAAAGATGTTTGTATTTGAAATTCTTAGCACCGCTCGCATCGCATCACTTTGCACAAAATGGAATTGAATGAAAATGTGCTTTGTATATTCACCGGGTCAGGTAATGAACCGACGCAACAAATTAAAAAACCGACTCACTAAAAATAACAGAATCTTAGCAAGTTTACAACTCGATAAGCAAAGTACAACAATGTTAACAACTCAATAAACAAGACTAACAAAATTGCGTAACCAAAAGTAACAACTCAAAACAAAAACGCGACAGCTCGACAAAACTTAAAACTCGATAAACAAAACAACAACTCGATAAGCAAAAACACAACAAAGTGTTTCGGAGGACAATCTGGATGATGGAACGT